>CANNZV010001809.1:0-223433 GCA_947561585.1 Caprella mutica | reverse complement strand
AGTGTAGGCTAGTGATGGTACAATTTAACTCTAAAACTAACACTAGTGCAGACTATCACTAGTATAAACTAACACTAGTACAATTTAACTCTATTAAAAACTAACACTAGTACAGACTATCACTAGTATTGGGGACCTGAATTATGAAATGCACTTGAGTTGTGAAGTAGTTTTCTATGTTTAAATTATAGAAAACGATAAGCGTCAAGAATTGCGTCATAGTTATTATCATTCAATGGCCATAGTTTTCTTTATGATTCATAGAAAACTATAAAGTGCACTCGAGATATAAAGTGTCTCTGAGTTATAGTTATGAAGGAATTAATACTTAATAACTCAAGAGCTTTACTATATACGTGACAGAGAGCTCAATGAAACAATCAATCACTATTTTAATGAAAAGAAATAATTTGAGATATTTAATTGTTTTTTCTTACATGATGGAAAAAGTGTAACTGTCCGCTAATGCGTAATTTGCCCTTTCTTCTCTCCTCTTTCAGACATTTACTACCGACTGTTGAAGTCAGTGAGTGAAGCAACAGAGGACAGGAATGACGTTCTGAACCACGTGCTGTACTCTCTGTTCCTGGACCAGCTGTCAGACCTGCACAATGGGCATGAGGTCTATCTCACTGAGAGTGACATGAAGAAACTGCCTAAGTACCTAGACCAGAGGCACAGACTCAGGGGAAAACACTTCGCACAGTATTTCATAGGTAGGGAGGTGCAACGAATTGATTCTAACATGTTCAGACAAGTTATAACATGTTCAGACAAGTTATAACATGTTCAGACAAGTTATAACTTGTTCCAGACAAGTTATTACATGTTCAGACAAGTTATTACATAATCTAAAATATTAAATCATGTTTTCAAATGTTCTAACAAGTTATAGCTATCATGTTTTAATAAACTATATAATTTTTTAATAAGGTATTACACGATATTTTGAAGCATATTCTAATAAGATTATACACGCTCTAAAGTCTAAAGAAACAAGTGGATTTATGTTTCTGATGGTTGACTCCGGTTGGTCATTGATGACCTGACTGCTTCATCCACTCTTGGAGTATTTATCCACTAATGGAGTCTTTCTCCACTTTCAGAGGAGATGGTTGACTCCGACTCAGTTCCTCAGTGGAAATGTTTCGTGAAGGCCGCCTCCAACTCCAAGCTCCTGATCACTTTACTCCCTGCCTCTTACCGGGACCTGAAGCTCCTCACTCTTCATCTCTCCAACATCACCCCCGACAAGGGAAACCCCGCCATCAACCTCCTGTCCCCCTATGAGTCCTTCCTCAAAGCTTCTGAGAGGACTTTGGTGGAGTCCTCCGAGGTGTCGAAGCCTAAGAGTAAAGGCTCCTCCGTTAGCGCATCCAGTCCCAGACCTCCTCCCCCCGGCTCTAGGGCCTACTTCCACCACCACAACGGTCCTCTCTCCTCCACTTTACAGGGGTAAGTAGCTACCAATATGATAGAGCAATCAGAGTAATGCTTTAAAATGTGATTCATTTTCAAACATGTTCCACAGTGTTTTTTTTCTAAATCTGTGTTCTTTGTTCAGTTACGCTGCAAACAGTTACCTTAGTAACCCGGATACACCCCGTCAGTCCTGCAGTTCGTCTCAACTACGTCACGGTAAGAAAAACCTACCACTTCTACTTCTTAATATGTAAAGCTGTCTGTGGTGAATAGAAGAGAAGGGGGATGGCGTCCCTTGGTCCCGAAATTTTTTACCGCTACTTATAGTTTAAGAGGATAGCGCTAGGGTTATGCTCTTCAACTACGAGGTCTTAGATTTTGTGTTGGGTAGGCTCGTAGGCTTCATTTACTATCACCTCTTCATTTTCCTCTTCTATCCGTGAGTGCAGTCACGGGTGCTCGTGTCTCTTTTCGTCACATTAATTGGTAAGTGACTGTATTCACGGAGTAGCTTTTCTACATCCATGAGCATTGTCACCGACGGTGGTAGGTGACTTTGTCCATTGAGCCACTTTCCTTTCAAACTGTTTTTTCCAGACCCTTGTATTTAATATCGTTCTCAGCAATATAGCCTTTGGTTACCACACGTTTAGCCTTCTAATAATCAATTATTTATTCATTTATATTCAAACTGTCGAATTCTGTACTCTATTTCTGCTCATATGTTTCTTTCTTTTCTCTGTCATTCACAGACTCAGGCACGTTCTCACAGAAGACTCGCTTCAAGTCAGGACCCGTAGTTTCCCCATATTGCTCACAGCAGCCCCTCAAGAGTGTGTCCTGCTTAGACTCTACCTGCAAACAGAGGACCAAGGCAAGCTCCTTCAACTGCTCCCTGTCCCGAGAAAGATCAGGTCAGAACAAGTAGCTAGTGACAAACACATGGAACTCATCAGTAGCTTTACATGGTTTGGCAAAATAAAATAAATAGGCTAAGTTCAAAGTTATCGGAAAGATCCACTTCGATCATATATTAAAAAGTATGTTGTTTTTGTTAGCTATATAATTTTAATTGGTACCCTGGTACCTGCAGCTATCATGGATAACAATTAAAATTTTAATTTTCTAATAATTATTATATATTTTTTTCAAGTTATATATTATAACTTACTCTACTTATCTTGCCCTGATATTACTTTTTTTTTCTACAGGTTCAATGAATACGTGTGTGCGCATTGAGAGGGTACGCACAGGCTCCGTAGACTCGTCAGAAGGTCACACTACTCGCACGGACATAAGGAACTCCACCTCACAGCTCCACTCTCTCTGCCAGAACAAACCCAACCGCCAGGTGCTGTCAAAGCAACTGTCAGACAGCAGCTGTACCCGCAAACGCTACGTCTCCATGCCAATGAAGTCCATGCCGCTCGGTGGAAGTGCTTGGCACCAAGCTAACTCTACTGATCAGCACAAGCAATCAGCAGAACAGGACCAGCCATTCGAAGCCAGTGTCTCATGCAGTTGCAATAGGCCAAGCTCAGTGAACCGCAAGACATCGGGTCACACCCCTTTACTTGGCTCTTTAACTTTGCCTGTTTACATGTTTGACTGCAGACTGGAGCACCTTATTAACCAGCTGGTGCATCGGGACAACACTCTCAATCCACTCAAAGACTTCTCCAGGAACTGCACACTACCTACAGACTTCTACACCGAGAACGAGAAGCCGTCCAGTCGCAGCTGTTCCGATATCCTAGACTCTTCAAAGTCAGATTCTTACCAGAGCAAGACCACCGCAGTGACAGAGCATGAAGCATCCAAGAGGAGTCATTCCACAGCTAATAAGAAAGGATCTGAAGACCCAGATGGCACGAGTAGTCTATTGGTGTGGCTCTGCACTGCGGTAGAGGCCTGTCAGCAACGTAGTTTGATTGTAGGGGCCTACGAGTCCCTCACTGCAGGACTAACTGTTCATCCTAGAGACCTGGAACCCATATTGGACCAATGCTACGAATCCTTCAACGAAATAGACATCACTCAGTATATTAAGGTAAACTCCTTTTCCCCAAATATTTTATTATATTTCAATCTATAGATTTAATATTTAGATATATTATTTCTTTATTGACTTTTTTCAGAGTGTTTGTGGTCATCTGCTTGATTTCAAGATTCACCAGCGAGTCAAAGATAACAATTATATGACTAAGCAGCCAGTCTCAGCAAAGAAAGATAGCCAAGAAAAGCCCCTCCAAACCCCCGAAAAGACGGACACTTTTGTTCAAAAAGAGAGTTCCGAAACATCTGGTCTGTCGGACTCTGACCTGATAAACTTCACCCAACCTGTGAGGAAACTTTTCGATTTCTCAAAGACGGAAAATCCCTTCAAGTTTCCCATCGTTTCATCCATAGACAACAGAAGAAGACTCCTCTCCCTGGAAAAAGCTGCAAACTTTATTGAAAATGCTCGCTCAGCTGAAAACAGCTCAGATTGTGTGGAGAAATATTTGTTTTCAGTTAGTGAAACTTCTGATAATGTGGAGAGATCCCCTCTGACTGACAAAGTCTCTGAAGAAGTAGATAAATCGGATAAAAAGACTAGCTCTGTGGAGAAAACAGATGACTCTTGGGATAAACAGGCGACTCTTGAACAAGTGGAGTCTGTTGAACAGTTCGGACAGATTGAACAGTTACCTCTGAAGGCGACTTTGAACAGAAACGTGTCCTCCGGTGAGTAAATTTTCTGCTCTCACATATAGGGTAAGTTAAGAGTTATCGAACGGTTCCACATATTCAATCATAAAAAAATTTATTCTCCTTCCAATTAAAATAAAAGTTTAACAACAATAATTATTATTTTCTAATATGATCGGAAATGGAGAAACCTCCGATATTTCGGAACTTACCCTATATGAGCTTTGAATTATTCAGCATAGAATGTTCATGACTGCATTTATCATATATATACAGCTAGTTAGATAATATTTCCACCAGTTAATATTGTTTAACATTTAAGTGTAGTTGTGTTGCACTAGTTGATACCAAAAGCTGTTCTAATTTTCTCTGCCATTCACTCACTAAATTTTTTTGTCAGGTGATTCTTCTTCGCTGTCACATCCCAGAGGTGTACTGGAGAGACAGAACTCAATGAGTGAAGACTCCATGTCTGTGACTGCCCCTAAAACTACTGTTGCAGACACTACTATAGCGGACAGGGAAGTGACCAGCACCTCTGATAGTGGAGGTCTTTTCCCCCTGTACCTCTTAGACTACCACCAGCCATGTCGACAGCTCCTCTCAACCCACTCTGGCATCAAGCAGAGGTGTGAAGAGGTGCTCCGCTTCTACTACTCCCCCATACCTAACATGTTAGACCACCACTTCTACTCCAACAACGTCTGTCTCAACACCGACACGTCCAAGGGTGATAACTTCAACCTTCACAGACGGTTCGCCATGACCACTGCCCCAGGTTTCCTTGGTAGGACCCAGAGGTCCATGAGTGTGGGGGCCACAGTGGACGAGGAGACCATCACCAGGACAGTGTTTGACAGTGACAGACAGAGTGACGTGCCGTCTCTCTTTCACAAGTGCCATGCACATTGTGACGCCAATATTGACCAGAGTATTGAGTTCAGGTCTGATGGAGAAAGTGCAAGTGAGTGCATTTATAATCTCATCTAAATATTTAATTTATACATCAGAGTATCTACCAGTAAAAGAAAACTTCATATGAATTTAATTCTGCCTATAGTGATTTTGCCCTTTGTTAAAAAAATTCACTTTTCAGTTTTTTCTTCTAGTTTAGTAATTTATTGTACCTAATTACTGTTCAGAAACTTATTTAATTTATTTGATAGAAAGATAACCACATTTGGCACATTTTAATTTTTTTAGGTAGCTACCTAGTTTATTACTTTCATGTAACTTTATATTCCTGTTGAAAGTTTAGGTGACATATATTAAAATGTTTATTCTGTATCAGATGAGGGAGTGTTCTACACCGGCAACACTGAGGAAGATGCCTCATCATCTGTGAGTGACTCTGCCTCAGCACTCAACAAGCACCACCCTGCCACCGACTTCATGAAGATGGTACCTCCTTCACTCACACTTCACTCCGCCCCTCTCTTCATGCACCTCACCTGTACTTTCAGAGCCAAGGGATGCGAACCCGTGACCAGCCCTATCACCTCTCTACCAACCTGCTTACGTGAGTCAACATCTTTACAACAATCAAACTGGTATGACTTGTGTGAGTTAGTGATGACTATGGTCCTGTTTCTAAAGGGTTAAGTGCTATTAACGTGAATACAGCATTACAGTTGGTGATGGCACTTATACGGAAAAGTCTTATTTAAAATGGTATAGATGAGAGCAGGTCAGAGATGGAACTAAGCTCTGATTTAACTTTATAATCGACTAACTGGCTGACTTCCATCAGACTGAACTTTAGTTACATAATTCCATGCCTTTATATTCCATGAGTTCTTCACCGAAATTTTCATTAGCCGATTACATCTTGAGTCAGTTGAGTGGTGAACTAATTCTCATAGGCCTTACTAACCACAAGAATCTCTAAAAAGTCATTAGGCCCTAATTGATTTCTAGTTCCAATAGAAAAAGATTATTACTATAACAAGAATTTCATCACAAGGTCAACTATATCAGTTACAATCGAACTACAACTCATGATGATTTAGTAAACAAAGGCGCTAGAAAATGTAGTTTCTACAGTAGCGACCTCCTTTATCCATGTAGGGTAAGTTATGAATAATCGGTCAGTTTCACATCTTCGGTCATAGATGTAAGAACAATTTAAAAAATTGACTATTTCATAGATACCATTTTAAATAGAAATGAAATAGTAATAATTATTATATATATATAGTTTTTTCTTATATTACCGAAGATGTGTAACTGACTGATAATTCGTATTTTACCCCCTCTAACATAGTCAAATGAGACTAATGCTATAATGTGTTTCTATCTCTAGGAGATGTGGTGCCCAGTATGACTCAGGGTGAGTTGGACCTCAGCACTATGAGGGTGACGCTGGATGTACTCTCCCTCACCCTCCCCCCCGCCCTCGCCACCCACCGCTTCCCCCACGTCATTCCCTCCTATGTCTCGCACCGTGAGAACGTCAGTGAGAGCAGAGGAAGGCGACGTCGAAACTCCTCATCTAATTACATGAGGTGGGGAAACACTTCTCTAAAATGAATGTTCTCAATCTCAACCCATCTAATATTAGTTATTTATTTAGGTTTCTACTTGAAATTTAATGTAAATTTCATCTAAAGAGCTAATTGAGTTATCTAAGTTCAACCTTTTTTTCTTTTAGGTTCAGCATGTGCTCCTCCACGTCTCCTCCCCCCGCTTTCGTGCACAAAATGCCCTTTGAGAAGGAGGGGGCTGCTAGTGACGAGGAGTCAGAGGAGGAGGATGCCATTGACTTGTTGCCTGAGCAACAGAAACTAGCAGTCAAAAATGTGGGGGAACAGGTCAGTTCCTCATTCTAGTTTTAGCGGATTCATGAACACAAATCTACACAATAATAATAATTAATTAATTGGAAAAACTATAGTATTTTTAAAGAACAATAAAATTTAGTTTCATATTTGGATATTAATTTTTCTTATTGACAAAGATAATTTTAAAGTTGGCATATGAGCCAAAGTATACATATCTAATATGAAATTTTGATTAACTACCAAATAATCAGTGGTTCTTAAAGTATACTTTGTTCAGATACATGAGCAGAGTAGCTATTTACATAATATAACATATACTGTAAAGTGTTAATTCTTTTTCTCAGCTTGAGTGGCTGATGTTGGACGAGGTGTGCAATGTTGGTCTGCAAGAGACTCCTCTCACTGAGAAAACTGTTACCACTGTAGTCAACCACGTCAAGAAGTCCAGTCCCAACCAGAACGCTTTAGTCACGTCACTGCCTGTGCAGTTCGTCACCAAAGACACTGGCTCTGAACAGATATTCATGCAGGTGAAACATATCGAATGTAATAGTTTGAAGCTCATAGAGTTCAGGCCTAAAACAATAAACACGTAACTGCTATCAAATAGATAGGATTTAATCATTTAACACAAATTTCCCAGCTATTAGATTTTGTGTTAGGTAGACTCGTAGGCTTCATTAGCTTATAAAAATCTAACCGATTCGCCACTTATCTTCCAGGAGTTTGACAATGTGCGAGTGTTCCAAGGGCTGTACTCGCTTCACAAAGTTGGTAAGTACCATGTGTTGGTGTGTGGTAACCAGCACAGGAGAAAACATTTGGCATCAGTGGTGCCTCCCATTGGCTCCACTGCTCCGGGAGCACCTTCAGTCTTTGGGGAGCAGATGACCGACACTCAACTGACGCAGGGGTGAGTTAATACCTACCTACACACTGTGAATTTATGTGATGCTAAAGGCTTTGTTGTATTTCATTATTAGCTAGTTATTTTAATTTATGAATATTTTATTAGGGTAACTTGTCTAAACAACTTTGAACTTGTCTGAACACGTTTAAACTTGTCTGAACACGTTTGAACTTGTCTGAACAAGTTTCAACTGATCTGAACACGGTTAAACACGTTTAAACAAGTTTGAACTTGTCTGAACACGTTTAAACTTGTCTGAACACGTTTAAACTTGTCTGAACACGTTTAAACTTGTCTAAACAAGTTTGAACTTGTCTGGACATGTTTGAACTTGTCTGAACATGTTTAATGTTTTTTTTCACATCACGTTTAATCTCTTGCATTTCTCACTACTCTTTGCTAACATTTTTCTCTCTTTTCAGCATGGAGACAGTTAGTGAAAGTGTTGACTGCAATATCCACACGTCTCCTCATTGCAAAGATATCAACTCTCTGCCTGATGATGTCACTGTCCCCTCTTCACCCCTCAAACTACCTAGAAGAGTGTCCTTCGAAGCTCACAGTCTGTCAATATCTTTCTATATAAATTTGTTTTCTGAATAAATAAATGATGAATACTCAATTGAAACTATTCACATGATTGTATATGATATTAATATCTTACTTTTTCAGGGAAGCCTGCAGCAGTTTCTGTAGGACCGCAGACTGTTGCTAATAATAATACTACCACCAATATTGACGGTGGTGCTCCTACTACTAACTGTGGTCTCTCTGGTGATAATGTCGAAACCCACCCACCTGTCGAAACCAACCCACCTGTCGAAACCAACCCACCTGTCGAAACCGACCCAATTGTCGAAACCGCTCCACCTGCTGAAACGGCTCCTACTCTCAGTATTGCCCAACCTGTCGAAACCGCTACTCGTACCGATAGCACCCCACCTGTCGGTATTACTCCACCTGTTGAAACCGCTCCTACAGTCATTACTACTCTGATTTCCTCCACTTTTCCTCCTCGCTCTCGTGCCCTCCCTATAGAGGTTCCTCCATCTCTAGACTTTTCCCTCCCCAAAGCCTCCCCCACCTCTCTCCTGACATTCGAAAAGGAAAGATCTGCCCGGAGAAAGAAAAGGAAAGACAGACGCGACTCTGAGAGGAAAGCCACAGACTCCTCTGACTCTGAAGACAATGGTGAGAAAGTGCGATATTATGTAACAAATTGATCTATAAAATACTATAGTATAAGCTTGAAACATTCATTGTTACTTTCAGATCCTACAATAAGGCCTTCGTACCCGAGAGAATTCTGTTCTTCTCGCGAGAAGAAGACTGTTCCCAGAGCAATGCAGTTCGCTAAAGGAAACCACAACGACGCTCTTGATTTGGAACACAAGACTGTTAGTGAAAAGATTGTCCCGCCTACTGTCCTAACTGACGGAGAAGTTTCTCCAGTTACCGTAGTGGGTGGCAGTCACATTTCAACTGACATGGACTGTACAGTTAGTCAGTTAATAGATGGAGAGATCATAGTGAGTGGCAGTAATATGTCTGATGACAAAAGAAAACCTCTGGTACAGTGCACCCACAGTCCCCTCCAAAGGACCTGTTCAGTGGGTGGGTCCCTGACGGCACACGGCAGCTCTGTGCGCAAGAGTGCCAGTACTGACGACTGCACTCCTCTAGACAGAAAGGAGACACCCAAAGTGAGACACTACTCTGCCGCGGCGTTAGAGAGACTTCGCTCTCACAAGGAAGGAGGTGTGAAGAGCCGTCACAGTTCAGGTGGTCACGGTTTCTCTAACTACTGCAGTTGTGGCATGACAGGTAACCTCACCTCTGACGTCAGTTCTGCCATTGATTCAGGCCCACATACCGATGACGTAGGGTGTCTGGGTGACATCAGTGAGTCCGATGACTGCACTGACTGGTTAATGGAGGTGGAAGCTTCTCATCCCTGCCTCCCTAAGTTTTGGCTCATAATGGAAGTCAGCTCCAAGTCCGTGGAAGTTTATTTCCATTGCAGGCGAGTCTTGACTGCTTTGTGGTAACGATATGTACCACAATACTCTTTTCTCTATCTTCAAACAAAACATTTTCTATCACCTAATGCAAGTTACGAATTATAAGGTGGGTTTCACATCTTCGGTCATATAAGAAAAAACGATATTATAAGTATTATTTAATATTTATGTTAATTGGTATCCATGATACCTGTCGTCCTCACTCTCTCTCGTCTTGGTATCCATGATATCTGCAGGTATCATGGATACAGATAAAAGTCAAATAATAATAAATTATTATAGCTACCGTTTTTTCTTCTATGACCGAAGATGTGATACCGACCAATAATTCATAACTTAACCCACACTCATTTCATTAATAAATCTATTAATTCATTGCCATTAATAGCAATACCTCCCCCCCTTCCCCCCACAGGTGTGTTGAAGACATCACTCCTTTCAATAGAGTACACACCGAGACAGTGTCTCTGGTCCAAACTCTGGTACACACAGTAAACCAGAGTCTGCTGCTGAGACACCTTTACAAGACTAGAGTCTGTCACCGTCTGCTTACTAAGGACAGCATAGAGAAGAACACTGTCCAAGGTAGAGTCTGAATCTTAGAACCTCTTGACTAACAGTCTCACATCTTTGGAATTGCTAAAAGCTGATTAGAAATAATATACATAGCTATACTTAATAATCTCATTTATCGAATAATTAAAAAAAAATTGTAGACTTCTATATGTAGGAATTTTCCTCCGTATCTTGAATTATTCTCGATTTTATTCTAATAGCTAGCTATAGTTGTATTTAATTCATTCAATAGTAATTATTGATTTGTGTTGATACAGTGAATGTATTTGTTTCAGATGAAAGAGATGATTTTTTCAATGTTGCAAGTTTAGAGGCTGCAATGCGCATTGACGGAGTGTTTGACTGCCCCCTGGTATTTGAAGACACGCTCTCCCTCCACCCCCGACTGCGCCTACCTACCCCATCAGGCACCAGCGTGGGCCTGACCTCCCTTCACAGCGCCCTGGAGATGATATCAGTCACCAACAGACAGAACATGTACGTCTTTCAGGACCAGTCCACATCCAAAGTCAACATCTTCTACTTCCGAGTGAAGGAGAACCCCGTCTCCACCACTCCTCTCAACTCCATCAACAGGAGAATGCAGAGTAGCACCAACTCCGTCTGCAGCTCCGGCACCGTCACCCTCTCCAACCTCAACAACACCGTCATCACCGCTAACGCACGCGACACAGACTCGATGTCGCGTAGCTCTTCCACAGTGTCCCTGAAGACGTCGAAGGAGGACCCAGTGGCGAGAGGACCCCTAAACTCTCTGGGGGAGAAGACTCCCTCCCCTTCTGCAGTGGTGACTCATCCTATCGAGTCACTGCAACTGAGAGTCTATGGAATAACTGAGCCTGGTGCTAATCTTAGGGAAGGGTTGGTGAACAGTCTGCAGAAGACTCTAGATGAGTCTATTCTAGACTGTGTGTGCAAGATGTTGTGGAGCTGTGCCAAGGTTAAACTACAGCCTGAGGATGTGCACTTCATCCAACCTCCGCACAAACTACCCCTCGTCACTCACAGGTATGAATTTACTTCAACTAGAGTAATTTCTTAATTATCGGTCAGTTCAACATTTTCGGACACGTAAGAAAAAAATTATTTAACTTTTATTTTTATTGGTATCATTGGTATCTATGATACCTGCAGGTATCATGGATACCAATTAAAATAAAAGTTAAATAATAATTATTAATTATTTTTTTCTTACGTGTTCGAAAATGTTGAACTGACCGAAATTTAAGAACTTACCCCAGTGCCACTTAGCTAGTTCGCGTGCGCATATTTATTGGAGAGATTAGTCAATTACTTATGATTAGTCAATTACTTGTGATTAGTCAATTACTTGTGATTAGTCAATTACTTGTGATTAGTCAATTACTTATGATTAGTCAATTATTTATGATTAGTCAATTACTTATGATTAGTCAATTACTTATGATTAGTCAATTACTTATGATTAGTCAATTACTTATGATTAGTCAATTACTTATGATTAGTCAATTACTTATGATTAGTCAATTACTTATGATTAGTCAATTACTTATGATTAGTCAATTACTTATGATTAGTCAATTACTTATGATTAGTCAATTACTTACAGTAGCTAATAGTTAGGGTAAATTACGAATAATCGGTCAGTTTCACATCTCTCATTTTGGACGTTTGACTTCACAGTTTTAAGTAACTAGTTAATATAAGTAAAATTAAATAAATTGAATTATTTAGAGTTTTTTTAACACTATTGATGGTGTTTTTAGCTACATGCGTTTCCGACACTATTAAAGATGAGTTTAAATTCTTTTTCTAACATAAATAAAATAACTCTCCATGAATTGATTCTTCCCCTAAAATATTTTATATTTCCCCAGACTCAACATAGGAATGTGTTCATACGCCCCCAAGGAGTTCGTTCTACGGTTTCTTCGTCAAGGAATGCGCATCTGTGGTTTCAGAACCCCAAGATACATCGATAATAATCCACACAGTCGATTCCTGGTAAATGTGGTCATAGTTGGCATAACATATCTAAAAAAATAGGCAGACTTCTTACAATAATTAAAATTATTGATTTATTTGTTTTCATTTCCTCTCATAACTTCCCTTTTACCATGTTTATCATTCTTTTACCGCTACTTGCAGTTTTAGAGGATAGCGCTAGGGTTATGCTCTTCAACTACGAGGTCTTAGATTTTGTATTAGGTAGGCTCGTAGGCTTCATTTACTACCACCTCTTCATTTTAATCTTCCATCCATGAGCGCAGCTGCCGGTATTTGTGTCCCTTTTCATCACATTCCTTTGTACATTCACAGAGTAGCTTTACTGCATCCATATGATTTGCCACCTACAGCTGGTAGCTAGGTGACTTTGTTCATGGAGCCACTTTCCTTTCTGTCGGCTTCTGCGAGTCCCTTGCATTTAACTTCTTTTTACCGTCAGTAATATGGCCTTCGGTTCCTATTCATACTTCAAAACTTTCCATCAATTAATTCCATCTTTCAGGATTTTCTAATAACTTTTAAATCTTATCTCTCAGGACTACACTTTACCTGAAGAAGTGTACACGTCAGAGGAAGACGTGTTCCTGCACGTGCCTGAGCCGAATACTGATGAGAGAGGAGTGGTGTGCATCATCATTGCTCTGGAGGAGGAGGAGACTGTCTCCAATATCACGGCAGAGGAGTGCATCACTCAGGGCAACTACCACAGACTCACCACCCCAGCTTACTGCCAACCCACACCACATCCTCAGGACTACTCTAGTGTAACTAAGGAGTATGTGGTGCATTTCAAGATATGGTGTGTGGGGGACTTCTTCAGTGACTTCTTTTTGGAGAGTTTCCACCGGGTTGCTACCATTGCCATGTGGAATGTACACATGGAAAGCTTCATTCTCTCTCGTCCGATATGCAATGAGGTCATTGAGGCAGCCACAGTTATTAGAACAAGTGAGTGATTGATATTAATCTTCAAACTCGTGGTTCTCATTTTTTCACCTCAAGATGCTAACTTTTTGAACTTCGGTTTAATTTCTATCTAAGTTTTCATCTGTAACGCTTGAAATAAGCATCGAAAAAATTGTGCAAAACATGCTTCTTTTGAGCATTGAAAATACGATGTTAATACACCACTAGCATATCTGACTATTCTTCAAAAGATTATAACGTTCAATAAGTAGCTAACTAGCTGTTTTTAAATTTATTTCAGCTCGGGAGTTCCAAAGCACTGAGTTTGGTAGTCTGAGTCGCCAACCGTCAACATATCAGGTACAGAAAGACTATCCCTAGCTCTATAATACATATCTCTGTAGCTATTCATTGTTAATTAAGCTAGTTTTTATACTTGTTATAAAATGAAACATTTCGTGTAGATTTATTCTGGAAAGAGAAGGAACACGGCTTTCGACAGATTCCTGCCTGTGCCATCGGAAAACCTTTGGAATAGAAGATTTTCAATGCCAATTTGCAACAGAGAATGCTCTGATAGGGTAACATAGCCTTAAAGTTTCGAGTGATTCACTGCTGTGTTTAGAGGGCAAATAAAAGTTCTGAGTGATTCACTGCTGTGTTTAAAGGGCAAATAAAAGTTCTGGGTGATTCACTTGCTGTGTTTATAGGGCAAATAAAAGTTCTGAGTGATTCACTTGCTGTGTTTAAAGGGCAAATAAAAGTTCTGAGTGATTCACTTGCTGTGTTTAAAGGTCAAATAAAAGTTCTGAGTGATTCACTGCTGTGTTTAAAGGACAAATAAAAGTTCTGAGTGATTCACTTGCTGTGTTTAAATTTAGGTCAAATAAAAGTTCTGAGTGATTCACTTGCTGTGTTTAAATTTAGGTCAAATTAAAGTTCTGAGTGATTCACTTGCTGTGTTTAAAGGTCATTTAAAAGTTCTTAGTGATTCAATATTGTTTTTGAGCATGAATAGAGGTTAATGATTTGTTTTGTGATCTTCACTTTATATGTTATCAATTGAAAGAATTTCATACTTTGAATATGTTCCCTGTTGAGACTTTACTGCTTATCTATAATATCATAGTGATGTAATTTCAAATGCAACTCACGCTGACAGCTCATCAGAAAACTATTATTTGCAATATATTAATGGTAACGGTACCACAATTCTTTAACTTATTTATGGTACAAAGGTCATTTCTTTTCTGCATTTTGGGGGTTTTTGGTTGAATTTTTACTTCTTAAAAGGTTCAGTTCAGGTGAAAACATAATTTCGCTGAACCATTAAAGGCTTCTTCACACATGTCAGTGATCCGTCCGGTCCGTCTCCTCTCAGTGCTTCAGAGTCAGTGAAAAAATATACCATTACTTTAATTTCAACGGACCTAATCACACGGTACGGGTGCCTCTCAGCGCTAAAAAATCACTGAGAGAAGCCGCACCGGACGGAAACCTGACATGTGTGGACAAGCCGTAAGCTTTTCTTTCCGCAGACAACTTGCTTTGCTTCAGATTATTATGATTGCAGAATTTTTAATTGGTTTAATTTTTTTCAGATATTTCATATTTTAAAGATATGTAGCTACCTATATTAATTTTTTCTGTTTTTTTTTAATTTATCAATTGTTGATTTAGTTCATTTCTTAGCTAGCTCACATTCAGAGAAAATATTCCTATAAATCCACATCTATTTGTTAAATTATGAAGAGCTATGTGTGATGGGGTAAATCGCTAGTTATTGAACATTTCTACTCATTATTTCTGTATTCAAATTCGTTACTCTTTTGCTAAATCATTGCAAAGAATGTTTATTGCTTTTCTATTCAAATTATCAATTATTATTTATGTGGAGTCTTATACTTTGATTGTTAATAAAATATCTATGATTCATATTATTATTATTAATTTCATTAATATGTCTATGTTGATTTTTCTCCCTCTGATTATGAACCATTAGTGATACAATTCAATATAATTTAATATAATTAATCACATGGATATTAGAAACTCTAAACCCCATTTTCTTCCGAGATATTTTCATACTTTCAATTTCTTCCGAGATATTTTCCTACACTGATTTCTTTCAATTTTTTCAGCAGTCTGAAGTAAATCGGTCGTCAAGTAACCTCCTGTCAGCGGAACTGCCTAAAGGAACCTCCCCATCAGTTCTACCCCCCTCCCCTCTCATAATCAGCAATGTGAACGCTGATAAGAGCTTCGATTTCAACTCCTCCAGTGCCAGCAAAGATGACAGTGTCAGAGACAGTACCAGCAGAGACAGTACCAGCAAAGACAGTACCAGCAAAGACAGTGCCAGCAAAGACAGTGCCAGCAAAGATAGTGCCAGCAAAGACAGTGCCAGCAGAGACAGTACCAGCAGAGACAGTACCAGCAGAGACAGTACCAGCAGAGACAGTACCAGCAGAGACAGTATCAGCAAAGACAGTACCAGCAAAGACAGTGCCAGCAAAGACAGTGCCAGCAAAGACAGTGCCAGCAGAGACAGTACCAGCAGAGACAGTACCAGCAGAGACAGTACCAGCAGAGACAGTACCAGCAGAGACAGTACCAGCAAAGACAGTGCCAGCAAAGACAGTGCCAGCAAAGACAGTGCCAGCAAAGACAGTGCCAGCAAAGACAGTGCCAGCAAAGACAGTGCCAGCAAAGACAGTGCCAGCAAAGATAGTGCCAGCAAAGACAGTACCAGCAAAGACAGTGCCAGCAAAGATAGTGCCAGCAAAGACAGTGCCAGCAAAGACAGTGCCAGCAAAGACAGTGCCAGCAAAGACAGTGCCAGCAAAGACAGTACCAGCAAAGACAGTGCCAGCAAAGATAGTGCCAGCAAAGATAGTGCCAGCAAAGACAGTGTCAAAGATGACAACAGTGTCCCCTGCCTGGAGTCATCAGAGCACGTGTCTGTGTGCAGTTCAGATGACAGCAGTGAGGAGGAGGACACTGAGGTGCTACCAGGCGAACACCTCGAACACATGATAAGAAAAGAGGTAACAGAATCACTTCCTAATTATCAGTTGGTTCTAAATTTTCGGTCATATAAGAAAATACTTTATAAAAATTAACTAATTAATAACAAAAACTAGCTATGTATTATAAAGATTTTTCTTATATGACCTAAAATATGGAACCAATCAATTGTTCGTAACTTGCCCTACGTAATATTTTCATTTAGATTGAAAGAGAGTAATCGTAGCCAATGTTTACTAGTATGAATAGCTACTTGGTTATTCTATTTTCAATATAGTTATTCTCTTTCCCTGTTCAGATGAACGAGTTGATAGAGATGAAAGAATTGGATCACCAGTACACTTCACTGTTGCTACCTTGGCTGAGACACGCTGTGGACATTGGTGTAGAGAACGTGAGGAGCTGCTCCTTCACCTTCCCACACAGGTATAATGTCTCACCATACATATAATAGTGTGTCACTCAGTGTGTGACAGTGGCTCAGTGGCTCTTTCTTTTCAGAGGTGGGGTGCAGACAGTTCTGGAGGAGTTCCAGCGAATGACTCACTGCGACGGTATGCTGATCTCCTGGTACCAGAGAACTCCTCTCACTTACATTCGCAAGGAGGTGGAGCAGAAGATAAAGGAGAGGAAGAAGAAGGAGACGCAGGATGATGATCTGGACACCATGGTGGATGAAGGAGTATCCACTGAGACTTCTAATGTGGAGAAGGAAAAAACCCATTGGGCCACTGCTTCCAGATCAGTTACGCGTTGTAGTAACTTCCTTGCAGCGCATGGGAAGGAGAAGGAGAGGCTGAAGCACAAACTAGAGCGTGCTGTGAAGCGATTGAAAGATAAACAGAAAATAATTAAAGAACATCTGTTGCCGGAAACTGTCATGGAAGAAATGGATTCTGAACTTCTGGAAGCAAATGATGAAGCTGAAAATAAATCTTTGAACAAAGCCACTAGTCCAAAGGAGAGTTCAAAGAATGTAAATACTGAACAACATGAGAAGCTACTATTGGCTGAACGGAAGATTCGTAAAGAAATAATGAGTCGCATTATCTTTGGTAAGAAGAACTCTAATAGAGAACTGTCCAGTAAGATCTTGGAGAGGTACTGCAACTCTAAAGCCCGTAAACGAAGCAAACATTTCAAAGTCAACTACCACGAGACAGATGAAAAGGAACTTGAAGATGTTGAGTCGGACCCAAAGAAAAGTCATGTTTTCATCGTTTCCAAAAAGTATCACGTAAGTTAGCTAGATATTGCATGGAATTATTATATGACGAAAGGTACCAGCTAAGTGAATTTGTTCATGGAGCCACTTTCCTTTCTGACTGCTTCTTCCAGTCCCTTGTATTTAGTTTCATTCTTACGTCACAGATATAGTCTTTGGTTCAGAACCAGATGTTAAACTCTCTATCATACCTGCATGTATCATAGTTCTAATTAAAGTAAAAGTTAAATTGTTATTTTATACTAGTACAGTAGCTACCTGTTGTTCATTCATATTTTCGACTCCCGAGGAAAAAAACAGTTTTTCCCATTATTAATATTAGTGAGATCCGTATCGAAGATATAGAGCAAATTATAAGTTTTTCTTTTTAGTTTGTGTTTTGTTGATTTTCCACCAACTTTATGAGGCGCTGTTGATAGAATGACTGTTTAACCCATTTTGTGACACACGGACAGACGGACTCTGCTCTTATTACAGTACAGATTCTTCTGTTATATGACAGAAGGTGTGGAACGTCTGATGATTAAAAGTTATATAGAGTAATTCGGTGTTGAATAGAATGTAAAGTTATTGGTATTTAGTGTTTTTTTTTCTCATACGTGTTTATTTTTTACAGCCAAGTCGCAAGGATTTCTACAAAGAGGAAGAAGTTTTTGATTTTCCCTTACGATGTTTGTTCTTCGCCCAGAATTTACCTTCACTGCACAGAGGCTGCCTTCCTTATGAAGGTGAGAAGGCACTCCTCTGCCTATAGTACCTTCACAGATTGCGGAAGGCTATATTTTAGACGGCATTTGTCTGTTTGTCATCTTCTTATTCGCATAACTCAAAAAGTATGCCACCAAATTGCTTGAAATTTAATAGGACGTTTGGTCATTATTCAGGAGGTTAGAGGTGAAGGTCATTTATAAGCAGCAGCTAAGGTATGCGCTCTACGAGTGTCCGTCATCTAGTTAGATATGCATTTAGATTTAAACCTAAACGGATAAAGTGGAAGAATTAATCGCCTCATTTTCGATACTATTCAAACATAGTGTACGTTCTGAATTATCGGTCAGTACTACATCTTCGGTCATATAGAAAAAAACAATATAAAAATTGTTATTATTACACAGTGCTATCTAATAATAACAATTTTTATATTGTTTTTCTTTACATGACCGAAGATGTAGTACTGATCGATAATTCGGAACTTACCCTACCTATTAATAATTTGCCTGTAAATAGCTACTAAGAATGTGTATTAATATTCTTCACCGTAAGAGAGCAATATTATTACTTATATCTGCTTGCACAGATGAGTAACTTAACTAGTCGGGTCTTATACTATGACCGACTTTATAATTATCTGTGTTAGTGTTTAACTTACGAGATAAACTAATCAACTCCTTCACATTTCTCTTTAGGCTCTGCCTACAATGTGGATATCAACAACTGCTTCCTGAGTGACCAGCAGAGTCTGTGTGACTTCAAAGTTAACACACCGGGTAAGAATGACCTCTTTGTAGCTAGCTACAGTATAAACTGTTCCTAGAAATCCTCTATAGTGAAATTCTTTATAGTAAGTGCATTGTCATGAGTAAGGAACTGCCTCCATAGTGAATAAATTTTCTATAAAATAGTCATTCATTTTCTATAAATGATGGTCATTTTATAGTAGACTAAAGAATATTTGTTCACTATAGAGGCTACTTCCTTACTCAGGACACTACATTCACTATATATAATTTCATCATATATGAGTTCTACCGTATCTTATCGTCATTGTTTCCGTTCTTGAGAAACAAAACTGTTTTAACCTTCCATTTCTCCATTCATTTACTCATTACTCTCCAATTATTCCTCAATCTCACTATTCTTTCTTCCGTGTTTTAGATGTTCAGTACAACTCAGAGGACCAGTGCCCTCACAGCAGAGAGAGGCATGACAGTGGTGGCAGTACCCGCACTGTCATGACATCCTGTGGCTCTTCTACCAACTCCATACCCTTCACTAAGATGCTCATTGCTGCAGTAGAGATCAATACTGTAAGCTGCACTCATTCTTAGAGTTGATTGAAAAAGTTTAAAACATATTCAGGGAAAGCTGACTTATCTGACTTATAGAATAGCTATTGTATTTTTACTCTTTATTCTAATTGGTATACATGATACCTACAGGTATCACCCATTTCTCTCATACAGGTATCATGGATACCAATTAGAATAACCAGTTAAAATATAGCTAATTGATATTTCTAATTTTCTCCATATAATCGTTAGTTACCCTAACTAACTACAGTAGTGATGTTTGTTTGTTCGCAGGTGACTTTCTTCTCGTACAACATCTCTCGAGACATTTGTGACAAGATTATGAGCAGAATGGAGTCTGTTCACCAATGGACAGTGGCAAGATACTACCTTCTCTCATCTCTTCTGATGCAGAAACTAACTCTTTTCGACCAGCAGCCATTCTGTCTTCAGGACCCTGTTTCCAATACTTACCTACTCGCGCCAACTGATTCGCTAATCAAGTATCACTTGCCTCAGAAAGACGTGACGAGTCATCTAGACAGTAATCTGAACACCAGCTCCGCCAGTGTACCTCCTCCACTCACACCTCAGCTGAAAATGAGTAACAACTTGGCGCAGCAGTTCAAGTTCTTCACGCAGTCGAGGATGAAACATCAGCAGCATTTGAAGCACCAGCAGCAGCAGACCCAGCAGATAGAGAAGATAAAGGAGGTCTCCTATGCTGAGGTCTATGCTGAGAGCCTTAGATGGAATGGTATCCCTCTGTTAGATTCGGATGATCTGGGAGACGCTCTGCTCATGCAAGGAACTCAAGCAATGCAGCTAACTTCTTACATTGACAATGTGAATTGCATTAAAGATCTCATAAGTCGAGTGATGTGTGGCAAGAACATTCCCCTCATT
This sequence comes from Caprella mutica, assembly GCA_947561585.1. Taxonomy (NCBI): domain Eukaryota; kingdom Metazoa; phylum Arthropoda; class Malacostraca; order Amphipoda; family Caprellidae; genus Caprella; species Caprella mutica. The sequence continues at coordinate 202,974 of CANNZV010001809.1, read as the reverse complement.
GACAGTAAAACTGCCAAGACTGTTTGTGATCACGCTAGAATGTACCACACCATCCACTCTCCTCTGCTCTTACATCCAAGATGGCGCGCATCTGTGGTAGAGGCGGGGACTGGTGGTAAAACAATTCCTCCGGTTGAAGTGAATCCAAAGGAGGAGGTTACAGTGGGGCAACAGTCTCCCCCACCCCTTCGCATCCCCTTCCCTTCAGGTGCCTCCCCTCCATCCTCTCAGTCTAGTGGACTGGCAGGCAGAAGAAGGCATCGCACGGGACAGAATGACGATTTATGGCAGCAGCAACTTTCAAGCAGTTTATTGAAAGAGTATCTCCAGTACCTGCAGAGTTACGGTTTCAAAGAGATACCGAGAGAGACTAACGCCTGTGGCTTCAGTGACAGCAGACTGTATCCTCTGGACACAACAATTCCCACTTACTTGGTCCTGCCTGCGACTGGTGGGACCATCTTTCTAATGATTTCAATACAGGAGCCTTACTTCTCAGTGGTGATGTACGTGATAGAGAAAGAGAGAATCACAGAGGGGAGTGATGTACGAACTCCACAATACTCTCTGCAACACTTCCTTAAAACAGTCATGAATGTTCAGAGAATGATTCACAGTCATTCCTTCCTGTATGACTTCCATCTACGTCTGCTAAGTGCCTACTTGGCAGAAAGACAGCTAGTGTTCAACGCGCGCTACCACGTCAGTGACTTTTTCTCCTCCTTCACCAACTACCACTCCAAGCTGCCCAGCAGTTGCCGTAACATGGTTCATTCGAGCACTCTTGTGATTCCCAACACTGGAGTTGCTTCTGAGAAGCTCTTCTATTACCTCACTTCAAACAACAAAAAGTACGGAATGAATGTTCTGAGAATGTCTTACTGCAAAGAGGAGAAGAGGGACGATGAGTATGCTTTGCTCCGTTTTCACTCTTGTCAGTCGTTCCAATTTAGCGAGTGTCACATGCCGATGGTAGCTGATGAGTTCGAGGCCATTCTCCTAATCACTAAAGGCAAAAAGAGTGACTTGTCTGCTGAAACCAGTGTTGAACAACACGAGTTGAAGGATTCGGACAAGCTTCTTAAAATCGAAGCCGGTGTAGATGTGTGTGAGAAGGATTTCAAAGAATCCATTGCAGAAGATAAGGATGATAAAGAAGAAAATGAAAAAAATGCCGTCATTAAAAGTAAATCGGAGACTCCATTGGATAAGGACTGTCTCTTCCTAAAATATTATCTGATTCTCATCAGCAAGAAGAAAATGATCCCCACCAACCACCTTACTTTTTCCTCTGCCATGACTAGAAAAATGGAGAACAGTGTTAGTAAGAATGAGACTAGCAAAAGAACTAATAACAATTCTGAACCTCTTAGTCCAAAGAAGTGTGCTGCAAGAAGGAGATGCTATTCTCTATCACACGTCAGTAAAACGGAAATAAGAAATGGTAAGTGACAATAATAGTAAAGGAAAGGGGCAGTAAAGTCGAAATTAAACTCTCCATAAATTTGTCATGAATTGAGTCAGAACATTTATTTATGCATTATTAGTCGCTATCTATATTCGTAACTCTAAAGGGCCGTACACACGTAGGGTTTTTTAAGTCTTTTCACCAGACCTTTACTAAGCTCCTCCTACTTTTCCACGAAAATACAATGATATAATTGTTATTTATTTCAGTTGGTATACATGATACCTGCAGGTATCATGAAATAAATAATTATTATATCGTTTTTTCTTATATTCTCATGGAAAAAGTAGGAGGAGCATAGCAAAAAGTCTGGTTGAAAGACTTATAAAACACTACGTGTGTACGGCCCTTTAGGAATGATTAGGTACAAATATTAGTTAAGTACGGCACTAACTGAATACAACATAGTTCATGTAAATCCAATTCAAAAGGTAGCTATTATAAACATTTAAGAAGCTGTTCGGGAATTAAGCTATACAGCCTTGAATCAATTAGCTGTTCCTACAAAATGGTCATTAACATGCACCAATCTGACCTTTAGAAATTACTGTTTGACCTGACATGACCTGTGTTAAACCCCCACTATCCGAGTACTGTGAGCTTTATCCAAGTGTCAGAGAGTTTGAAAACTTAACTTCATCACTCTAGTCTCTATAACTATAGCTACCAGTTCGATAACCAACTCTTCCATAGTTATTTCCTAACTGTTATTCTCTCAGATTTTTTCGCTATGGATGCAGGTGGCTCCTTCGTGTTCCAAATCCCGAGAGAGTCAATGAGCAGTGATGGTGAGTGCTTATTGTATCTTCCAATTCTTTATAAAGCAACAATTTATCCATTAAAAATAATATATAACAATTTTTCCCATTAAAAACAACAATGATTTTTTCCATTATAACAACAATGATTTTTTCCATTAAAAACAACAATGATTTTTTCCATTATAACAACAATGATTTTTTCCATTATAACAACAATGATTTTTTCAATTAAAACAACAATGATTTTTTCAATGAAAAACAACAATAATTTTATACGCTAAAAACAAAAAGCTAGATAATTGAATTAACCCCTCGAATGTCTTTGCAGAAAGTATTTCCAGTGGCGGCTCATTCAGCAGTCTCTCTCACATCAATTTGGAGGATGGAGGCAACTCAGATACCAAAGGAGGAAAGTCCTCCAGTGTACCCACCAACCTCCACCTCCTATCCTCCCCTCCCATTGCCCCAAATAAGATGCCTCGCTCCCGTCACTGGCACTATGACGTGATAATGCAGCGACTGCTGCTGTCACAGGCCAAACTGGCTGAAGACAACCTAGTAGACTCGCTACACCTCGCTAAGGTTCACTGCAGCAGAGATATGTTGTGGCTCAGTGTTACTAACCTTGATGAGGAAAATGCTAAGGTTAGTTAGTAACAAACTATTGGTGGTACATTTCACACAACAAACTAGTAAATCTTAATATAATAGGATATACGAAAGTTTCTGTTTGCCACTAACGGTGTGTTTCCTCCCAAAATCTGTCTGTGGCAGTAGAATAATAGAAGTGTTCTTGAATTCAGCTCATAATAGAGATCCAATATATCCTGCCTTTTTTTTTATCTCTGATTGATTTTCTATTTCAAATATAAACACTACACTGGGGTATAGGGTGAGTTCCGTGTTGTCGAACAGTTCCACATGTCTATCGTAAGAGAAAAAGAATTATTTAATTTTAATTAGTTAGTTTATATTGCTAATTTATCTATACCTTCAGGTATTATTAATACCAATTAAAAAAAAAATTAAATAGACTAGACTACTTATAACTATATTTTTTCTTATATGATCGAAGATGTGGAACTGTCCGATAACTCGTAACTTACCCTGTTAACAGTAGACTTGGTGTTTCAGTGTTTCTGTTCTTTCTCTTCTCAGGAGGGAGTTTGTTCAGCTGATGTTGAGGAGTTGATATCACTGGTTGCAGTGACGTCACTCGCCTCCACTGAGCCACTGCTTCAGAGGCTGGGGTCCTTTCCCCTGTCCTGGTACCAGTCTCTCACCCGTATCCTACAGACCAAGGACTACTTGGGGGTCAAGTGAGTGTAAATAGGCGTTTGAATCACTATAAGCTTTTTATCAAATATTCCCATGCATTATAAAAGTAACCATTCTACAGTTGTTATTGCTTTCCAATCGTCTATACAAATGTCCTGGTGATATTGAAACCATTATCATTTTGGTATTTGGTTCATCCTGGACATTAAGTTTAATATGTTATACGGGTAAAAGAACAAATTGGGGTGGCGCCTCTAAGGATAAAAAAAAAGATCTACCCATAAGAATATAGTTTTAAAAAGTGTATCAGGGGCCGTGCATGAAGTGTGCAGTACAACCAACTAGCGGATACAATAAACTACATACATTACAGACCTCTATATTGAGAGTTTCAATTTAAGTTCTTATTATTTGAAATGTAATCTAATTCAATTAGATTACATTCATAACTATTTGCAAGGAGGAGGTGGAGGAAGAGCCAACATGGGGCGGAGCACTAACGGTTTAGTGCTCCGCCCCTCGCTAGCTCCTACTTCCTACCAAATATATAAGAGTCATCGTTAGAAATTATCATTAAAACATGCTTGCAGCCATGTATCGATAGAAACTTATGTGGTAGAGACAATATCTCAAAAACCTTATGGCGTAAGCGCGTCTCACTATATTTTGACATTTTAGAATTTAGATTGAAGAAACATGTTCGTTTAGAGCTCACCGACAAGCTGTGATGTTTGTTACAGTCATGTCACACCACCTTTGTTACATCATAACTTACACTTACACCTTCCTTATATTTACTTATTCCTTTGTTCCAGACTCTTCACTCGTGACGATGGTAACAGACAGCACACGGCTGTTCTTGCTTACGAGTCTATGGACAATGTCTTCATTCTCATCACCACTGATTTGAGGGAACCAAATGGAACGGTGAGTGAAAGGGGAGGGGGGTTAAACATGTTGAAACACCGTAGAACATGTTGAAACACCTTAGAACATGTTCAAACATGCTCTAATAAGTACAGACATGTTCAGACAACTGAGACAAGTTCAAACATGTTCATACAATTTCAAACATATTTAACAAACATGTTCTAACGAGTTCAAACATGCTCTAACGAGTTCAAACATGCTCTAACGAGTTCAAACATGCTCTAACGAGTTCAAACATGCTCTAACGAGTCCAAACATTTTCCAATACTTATTTTCTTTAATAACCCTACAGTTTATTCTTTTTTCAGATGATTCGACTTGTTGAGAAAAGACTGAAGGCTGAAGAAAGGACTACCTCCACCTACAGTCTCAATAAACTTCATGCCTTCATTTGCTCCTTCGTGACTATTTGTAGTCACCATTTGTGGAGTAGTCGTCTTCTAAGGAATTAGTCATAACGTTGTTAGATAAATTGTTATTTAATTTAAAAAAATAAGCCAATGATAAGTGTCAAACTATACTTTCTTGTAAGTTCAAAAAAATTTAGTCTGTTTGGGCAGTTAATTAGTATTAAAATTTGTAAATTAATTTCAATATGTAATATAATACTTTTTTTTAAATGACGAAAGGTGCTTTCATAAATATTTATCTATGTACAAAATGTATTACTAATAAGTAATAACTTAACATGATTTTATGTTTAAGTAACTAGTTAGCGCAATGAAAAGTATATTTACTAATGTATAAAATGTATATTTGCTTTTAGTGCATCGGACTTCAAATTATTAATAAAACGTGATTGGTTTTCTCCCATCATCGCGCAAAATATTTGTGCCTAAAAATGAGGATCTATTCCCAGCATGTTTGATTTTCTTAAATTTCTATATAAGAAAAAGGTTTTTAATAATTAATATCATATATGAGAGTATGAAGTCATTTCATTCATAAAAAGCTACTCGTTTTTTGACTAGTGGGACTGTTCTTTGATGTTCACGTTGTAGACTTGTAGTGAGTATGAATGATTTCCTTTCTAATAGTAATTCTTTTGATTAATGTTTATCTGACGGAGGTGGATATAGTATTTGTAGCAATGGTGCAATACTAGGTATTTTTATATACTATTTTTGATGTATTTATATTTCTATATATTTGTAATAAATCATTAATAAATTGTGGTATATACATGTTGAATTTAATTTTCGTTGTTTTAGATTAAACCATCATTTGGCTATAAAATGTCTTTACCTATTTAGATTATGAATCGTGTTTTGTATATTTTTTAAATATTTTATGTTTTAACGCTACTTGCTGTTATAGAAGTCTTTAACTACGAGGTATTAGATTTTTGTGTTAAAGGTCCCGTCCAAGCAAATATTTTTATTGCCTTATTCAATGAGGCTAATGTTCATTATCATTTTGCTGCAAGCCGCATCGAATTTGGTGGCATATTTTAAATTTTATATGCTTTTAAAGAATTTTATAATCAAAACTCTACGAAACCTATTTTACTTCTGACTTACTAATTTAAGAAATTTTCAGCCTGAAGAAAAAGAATGTACACCATTTGTTTTGATTGCCAACTAGGTATTAGGTATAATAAATCCATTTAATATTCGTGTAAAGGTATAAAATTGAATGAACTTATAATAGAAACGTTTACATACTTTAAGAAACAATTAATATCTAAAATAAAGTCCGAAAACGCATGTTCTGTTTATAAAATTCAAATTTGTAATCAAAACAAAGAGTGTACAATCTTCTTCTTGAGCATCAGATTAGTGATTCGCTCAATTGTTGCTCACAAAGTATTAAAAAACTTTAAAAACATATATACTGAACCGAATTGTATGCAGTTTGCAGAAAAATGATCGTAGACCTTAGTTCTATAATATTATGTTATAAACTCAATTTTTTTCCCGGAGCCTGGAGAGGACCTTTAAAGTCTTAGTTTACTATCACCTCTTCATTTTCTTCTTCCATTTGCGTGTGCAGTCAGCGGTGCTTGTGTCCTGTGACTGCAGTCACAAAATAGCTTTTCTGCATCCATGAGATTTGTCATCTCTGGTGGTAGGTGACTTTGTCCATGGAACCACTTTTCCTTTTTCACTGTTTCTTTAGAGTCCTTTGTATTTAAGTTCACTATTCATTCCAAGCATACGTTGAACCGCCTAATTAATTGGTTATTCCTGGTATCAACAATATAGACCAGATAGAATTTCTTTATTCATATCTCCTGATTGAATGTCGCTAATTCAATGAATAATTATAAAACATATGGTAAAATCATGCAGGAAAATTTTTCAAAGCAATGCATTTCTGTACGGTTTTCGGCTACTGTTGTGAACACTATAACCATTAACCACACCTGTGTTTTACAGTTGAAACAGCCTAACAGGTGCTGTATTTGGTGGATGGGGAGGAGGGTAGGGAGATTCTGTTACATTTAGAACTCGCATAGAAAAAAACTGTATGTGTAAGCATACTAAGTTTATGTTATTATTCTGAGATTAATTTACGACCAATTTCAACCGATTGCTTCTCAAGTCGCTGAAACCTGAAATCTACTAGTTACCAACTCTACAATAATAATCCCATATATTTTAAATTCCTTATGTACTTGCAAGTAGCTACTACAGAAGATATTTTCACTAATTTATCTTCTTATCTGACTAATTATTTTATTCAACAACAAGTTAGATTTGTTTCAAATTCCTAATTAATCTGGAGAATCATGCTATTTTAAGTATTTAAAAGACTGGTTGAGTTGACACGAACCAGTTCTTTTTAATTAAATTAAAAGATACAACCTTCAATGTATTGTCTCATTAGAAAATTCAAATTTCCTATTTAGTACAGTCTGAACATATTTTTGTTCACAAGCGTGAATTTGATAGATAATATAACTCTACGGTTAGTGGTAGATGAAAGTCAAGTATAAATGTAAAGAGTCAATAATATTTGAACAAAAGCTACAATTGTCAGCTACCGCAAAAGAATTTAATTATTAATAATTAAAGGTTAAAACTTTCGAACCTCTTGAAACTCAATATTAATCATATCTTATTATTATTATTTGGACAACTTTTCTCAACCTTTACTACCTATGTTAGATCTTTTTGCTACAAATAATATACCTACCTACCTATATATGTGTAATAAATGTACATTCAATCTACGCGTCTCGGCAGCCATTTTTAAGCTGAGGACAACGAGTTTGTGGCTAGATGTTACGTTTTAGTGATTTTATATAGGAAATTAGGTTACCATTCATTGACAATGACTCAATAAGTGACCAATAAGCTCCTAACTAATTTATTATCATATTTGTTGGCTGTTATATTATTCAATTAACCCCTATCACCTATGCTACAGTAATTGTTAGGTAGGGCCTAGGCTCATGTTTCTGTTGTTTCATAGTGTGGCAACTAGTGAGCCATAAATTTATGACTAATCTGAATTCTGAGCCCAATTGTAGAACTCTGCGAGAGATCTTTAATTAATTCCTATGTTACCATAAATTTAACTGTGGGAGATTCTGAATCTGCTGCTGAGCCATGTTTCAATGTGTGGCTGGAAAGTTGCCAGTTTAGTGAGAAAAGGGATCCAGTTGAGGTCACCACATTTAAGATACTTTAAAGAAGAAATTTGACTTCCTCGTGAAAATTTTACACTTAGTTAGAAACATCATTATGCATGCACATAACATCATCAGTACATGCCCAGACTGCAGAATATGGAACATTTTTCCAAGACTCTGTGACAAATCTAAGCCCAATTTAAAAAATTTTAGATATTTGTGGGAGATCTTGAATTAATTCCTATGTTACCATTAATTTAGCTGCGGGAGATTCTGAATCTCCGAATCTGCTGCTGAGAGTCCGAAAGCAACCCTCTGGCCTCTTCCAAATTCAAATCTGCGTGGCCCATGTTTTAAACTGTGGCAGGAAAGTCGCCAGTTTAGTGAGAAAATGGATCCAGGTCGGCTGAGGTCGCCACATTTAAGATACTTTAAAGGAGAAATTTGGCTGCCTAGTGAAGATTTTACACTTGAAAACATCCTTAAGCTTCATGCCTGATGCATAGGGTGTTTGTGCCAGTAATCGGCATACCTCTAGTAATCGGAATAGCAGACACATTGAGTTAATTTTCTATATAATATATTAAGGAATAGAGGCATACGTACTAAATTATTAAAGAATCAACCACTATAATTGATTAGTAATTCTTTCTAATCACCAAGTAAAATAGTATGTCTCATAAACTCACCATTTGTCTCTCCAGCTCTCTCCAAAATTCAACAAATTCTCTCCAAAATGATCAAATTATCATTAATTCTCTCCAAAATAACATTGTAGCATAGGAGAAAAATAGATAAAACTCACCATTTGCAATTGAAGGGCTCAAATTAACTGTCACAAACTCGCCATTAAAATGGCGAGTTTGGACATGCTTTATTACTTGGTCTAATCATTTAACCACACAAATTAACAGGTAGCTTCCAATCATTGTCGGAAAGTCAAGTTATCGGTCAGTTCGTTGTATTTTTCATAAGAGAACGGTTCCTCTTTGAAACTCCTGAGTGTGTTTCAGTAGCTTTTAATGAACCAGCCAAGTAATAAAGCATGTCCAAACTCGCCATTTTAATGGCGAGTTTGTTACAGTTATTTTGAGCCCTTCAAATGCAAATGGCGAGTTTTATCTATTTTTCTCCTATGCTACAATGTTATTTTGGAGAGAATTTATGAAAATTTGATCATTTTGGAGAGAATTTGTTGAATTTTGGAGAGAGCTGGAGAGACAAATGGTGAGTTTATGAGACATACTATTTTACTTGGTGTACCAGGTGTATGTTTTTCTAGAAGTACAATTTACGATCTATCAGTGCATTTTAAAATTTAAGCAAACAAATACTTGCTTTTTATTTAAAATGATAGTCCGATCACTAGATTATCAGAACATCTGATTTTAATGTTCTGACAGACTGGCCGATTAAACATAGAATCCATCCGTCCACCCTGACGATTACTGGAAAAACTTCCCGTCATGCGTCCGATAACAAACTGGTATTTTAACTAATTAATTTAGATCGTTACATTGACCAATAACATTAATGAATAAATTTTGAGATAGTTAAGCTTGTATATTCTCCGAATAAAATACGTTATTACATATGATAACAAGATATGATTACTTTAACGTCAAATATATAAATATTTTTTACATAATCATACCCACTTATATAGTGTCACGTGTGAATTATATATGACGTTTTTCAATAACCAAATACGTAAAATTCAATCAGAAGGATTTAGAATCAACAGAAAACAGGACTTCCACTCCAGGTTGTACGTCATTAATAGCGACAAAGAATGGTTGAATCTACATCACAATAGTGGAAGAGGGCAAACCAGAGGGAATGTAGACGGCATATATATCGGCATTTATTTTTTAAGAGGACATTCGAATTATGTCCCGTTTAAACTTAAACAAAGTAACAGTTATTTAGGGGCCGAAAATTACTTTTTCAATGAAAATCTAATTGAGGTAAAGCAATTTCAAAATAATTTTTACCAGTAAATAAAATGTGTTATAGACTTATAGTTAGCATTATAATAAGGCTAAGATATCTGCAACTAAATAGACATGAAATGCGCATAACAATTACGGCTTGCTTTTATTTAAAATAGTTACCCCTTTTTTCAGAACTATTATAATCAAAGAAAACTTATAGAAGCTAAAACTAAATTAATTGATATTACTACATACCAATCTGAGTCTTCTGAGAAATGAATAAATTAAGCATTGATTGTCAATTTTAAAACATCTGAATATAATCTATGTATACTTGGCAGACGAATCAAATATATAATAAACCTTATAATTTAAAGTAGCCGTTGATTCTTAAAGCGGGTAATTATTTCCTCTTGCATGTAAAAGGTAGCAGTTGTAGGAGCTTCAGCTTATGTAAATAAATAATCACATTAAAATAAAATAACTTAGTTTTCTATTCTGGTGTGTAGCAAACAACTTTCGAATGAAATGACAGCACTAAAATATAACATATTTTTAACCATTGACGAAGTCTTTGATTGTGTGTATGGGTAGGTAATAATAATATAAACATAATACTTACTATTACTTGGTACATTAGGAATTACATTAATAAAAAAAATACATATTGATTGTATAGATATTAGGTATGACTAAATTTATTACTAGTAATTAGAAGCGGGAGAATAATTATACTATATACTATTATATTAATCAGTCACTAATCAACAAGTATGACAAACATTAGTTCCTTATGATTTGCCACCTGACGATAATAGAATTGGAAGTGACCGAACATAGATATTGCTATGACAATTACTAGCATTTTAGACTAATGGGACTTTTTACTTTTAATTGCATAAGTAATAATATAAATGTGTTTATGTGTAAAGTGATTGGAAAGATAAAAATTCCAGCTTTCTAATGATAGTTGCATCGCGTTGGTAGCATTTATATGTGACTCGTTATTGGTATTTGTTTGTAATTTATCCTTAAGTGACCGATTACTGGCACAAACACCCTATGTATCTATTGAGACTATTTTAGGATTGATTTACTTGTTATTTACAAGTTTTCCAACTTATTTAACCCCTCAAAAGTCACCAATATACTGGTGACTTTGTCCATACTTTGAAACATGGTGCGTGGCCAGACTGCAAGAACTGGTTAACTGTTCTCCAAGAAATCCTCTATTTTGCCTTCTTATTCTCAGTAAAATACATGTTAATATAGGAGGAAATTGAGGATTGTTCGCACAGAAAATGTTAAAAATGCCCCATATTCTGCAGACTGGGTGCGTGGCAAGGCCGCAAGAGCCAAGAGACACATGATGCAGAGGGGACATATGCTTTATGTCTGATGCATGTACATCTCTTGGTATTGAGACAATTTTGGGAGTGATTTAGATTTACCTACTTCATACTTGTTATTTACATGTTTTTCAACTCAGGTTATATAACCTTATAACTCGTCAAAAGTCGCCAATATATCCAGTCTGCAGAAACTGGTGAAGTCACTGAAGTGTTCCTATATAGAGATCTCATATTCTGTTTGTAGCAAAAGTAATGTAAATATTGAGATTAATTCAGAAGTGTTCACTGTTCAAGCAAAATTAATGTAAATATAGGAATTAATTCAAAATTGCTCGGATAGATTATCGCAAATATCTCCCAGTCCCATATTCTTCAGATTGGTAATATAGGTACTGGCGAGTGGTGACTCTGTCCATACTTTAAATATGGCTGCTGAGAGTCTGAGACTAATTCTCTCTCAAATTAGAATCTCTGAGAGTGAGAGACAGGAGACACATTATGCAGAGTGGTCTGACTAGGTGGCAGGCTATCAAGGAAATGAGTCTCTGCATAGTTGTGATGCTAATTTCACAAATCACAATTGGCCTACTATTATTTTCTAATTTTGTCAATTGACAATTGTCATGTATGTACGGTCATCATGCACCCGGCCCCGTACTGACAGTCCGTACAGTACGGACTGTCAGTACGGGGCCGGGTGCATGATGTCCAGTCTGCAAAGCACGTCCATGTCGGTGATGCCACCAAAGATCTTTGAACTTTTTTGGGGGGTAAAATTATCTTTGCAAGATCTTGGAGACAGTTTTTTAATTAATTCCTATGTTTAAATGTATTTATTGGAGACATTTTGGAAAATTATGGTCATTTTGGAGACAAAGTAAAGTAGTGTGGTTCACATTTCTCAATTTGTCTCCCCATCTCTCTCAAAAATGATGAAATTTTTATTTTGTTTCCAAAATAGAAAATAAGTCAAATAACATTGTAGTATAGAATAAAAATGAATTCTCCAATTGCAATTAAAAGACTCAAATTTACAATCACAAACTCACCAGTCACCATTATATTGGTGAGTAAAGCGTAAGGACATACTTTATTACCTGGTTTGGAGTCAGATTTAGAAGTCTTCAGAGACAAATTATCCTCAAACTAAAATCTCGGAGACAGATTTGGCACACTTTGCAGACTGGCATGATGATGTATCCAGAGTACCACACCAAATATAAATTATCTACAAGCAATAGTGTTAGTAAAGATGATGTGAAATTAGTATACCGAGTACTGACAACTGTCAAAAATCGTTGCAGATACACTATTCTTTGGCTGTACCGGCCAGTCCGCAGAAACTTGTAGTAAAGTGTTCGTGTGTTCGTAGAGATCTCTTTTTGTTCACAGTAAAATTAATGTAAATATAGTCGTATAATTAATTCAAGTGCAAGTAGCTAAATATTTTAAAAGGAGAAATACAATGAAATAGAATCAGCCACATCAGAAATTTGTGGGTGTCTTTTTCCACTGCTGCAGTTGTTACTGGGATTTCAATTTTCAAAGCCTGAGAGCCAGCCCTACAGGGACTCTTGAAGACTGTGTTTGAGTTTCCTGCAGAAGTTATAGATAATTAAGTTTCTTCTACCAGTTTCAATAAAATGTTCCATTTTTCAGATTTTGTTTCTTTTTGTTTCTTTTTGTTTTTTATTTAAAGATGGGTCGTAAAAAGATCAAACGGGTAGACTCCAAACAAACAGTAATGACACAGTTTGTGTCAAAGTCTAATGGTGTCAAAGCTAAGGCTGTCTCCCCAACTAAGACAAAGTCTCCAGCCAAAGGGACAAGGAGTGCATCTCCTAGGAAAAGGGCTTCACCAGAGTCTAATAATAACACTGTGCCGCTGCCAGCCAAACGTGGACGCAAACCCAAGGCAGTTGCCAAGCCAGTTGAGGAGTCAGAAGAAGAGGAGGAGCCTGATGAGGTGGAGGAGCCAGAAGAGGAGCAAGAGTCTGTGTTAACTGCTAGCGAAGATGATTGTATCATAGAGGATGAAGATGATGATGAAGAACTGGAGGGTGAGAATATTGATGATTGATTTTTTGTAATTATTCTGTGAAATTAGTAGCCATTTTTTTATTGTTTGAAATTATAAAATTATTTCTTGCTTCTTGATAAAGCTAATTTCTTAATTTGCTAATCAACTTATTTTTATTGTTTGAATATAAGAGGGAAATGAATTGGATATATTGTTTCTCATTTAATCAATCTTATTCATTTTCAAATTATAATAGGAATCAGAGATGAAAATGGTGTGGTTGATCTCTCACCCACCACAGCTACTGTTGGATCACCATCTGGGCTCATTGGATCTCCAGACAATCAGGACTCTCCTAGAGTTTTCAGCTCGGATGCAAGCACAACTCCAGTGAGTTTAGTTATTCTTTAATGTCATAAAGTTTCTTCAAAGCTGTCAGTAGCAAATTAAAAAATTAACTTCTCAAATTTCAGCTCAAATGCCAGCCTTTCAAGTGCAAGAAGTGTGACCAAGTGTTTCGCAACAGATATTTCATGCGCAAGCACATGTTAATGGATCATGAGCATCAGCTTTACAAGTGCCGCATTTGTTCTTTCACTTCTGTTTTCCCTGAAAAATTGAAGATTCACATTATCAAGCAGCATGTGTGCAAAAAAGAAAAAAATGAAGCTCTCTCTGTGCAGACATTGAAGAATGAGAGTGAAGTTTTTGAACAGCAAGCTCCAAGGAAGATAATCATGATTGATGGTGTTCCATTGGGCAAAGTTAAGAAGGTTCCCCAGTGTTACATATGTGATGTCTGTGGTAAGGTATATTCTTCAAAGTTTTCTCTTGAGCGTCATGTGCGGTGTCACACCGGAGAGCGTCCTTACACATGTGATGTTTGTGACTTCACTACAAGCTACAGAGAACATATGCAGAGACACATGACTAGTGTGCATCTTGTGGTGCATTCTGATGAGCCAAAACTGAAATATGTTCCAAAACATAAGAGAGCTAAGGAAGAGATGGATGAAGAGAATGATGAAAGTGAAGGAGGAAGTCCAGCCAAGAAAAGGCGCAATATTGCTCGTAAAAGATTCGAGTGTGCAGCTTGTGGTCTGAAATCCACTCACAAGGCTGATTTGGTTGAACATATCAAAGAAAAGCATCCAAAGGCACACATTGTATCTCTTGACAATAATGATGGCAGTAAAGTGCACCTTGTAGTGACTGCGTCCAAGAAACCAAAAGAATCTCGCAGATTTTCAGTCACATGCTCTTATTGCTCCAAGGTATTCAATGATAACTGGAAATATATGGTTCATCTTCGCTCTCACACTGGAGTTAAGCCATTCAGCTGCAGTGATTGTGATTTCCATGCCACAACTAAAATGACAGTGAGGGATCACATCCACAGAAAACACCCAAATAACCCTGATGCTAAACTCATCTTGAAATTGGTGAACATCACAGATGGTTCAGCTGAAGAAGTAGCCATTGACGTTCCTACCAAAGTGTTTAAATGTGAACCCTGTGACACAGTTTTTGCTGGAAACTATGAGCTCAAGAATCACAGATATAAAGATCATCCTGAATTAAAACCTTTCTCATGCTCAGTGTGCGAGCACAAAGAATGGGGAAAATCCAGTATGATCATCCACTGCTCTGAAAGTCATCCTGAGTATGAATTGGAAACTATTGTACTGAAGAATGGAAAAGTGTGCAAATTGGGTGTTGTCAATTTGCCTAAATGCGATACCTGCAACAAGATGTTCCCGTACCAATGCATGCTCTATCTTCACCAGAGAACACACACCGGCGAGAGGAACTATGGTTGTGATTCCTGTGACTTCAGGACTGATTCTAAGAAAGCTCTCACTCGTCATATTCTCAAGAAGCATCTGGACACCAATCTCAACCAAGAGAAAACAAAGAGGAAGAAGAGGAAAACTGTTGTTAAGGTGGATGCATCGGCATCAACGGATGATTTGTCCAATCACGAGCAAGAAGAGGACCCTTTGATGAGCTATGAGAGGGAAATGGAGTTTGAAGAGGTCTGAGTTTTGAAATCAGAAAGAATATGGATGATGCTATAATTTGATAATTGTTTGTTGGTAATTTCAATCAATTAATTCTTCTTAAACTAATTTTATATTGGACGTGTCTTAAGTGTTCTGTTTAATTTAATAAATGAGTAAATGTTAATTTTTGAATATCAATGAAAAATAGAATAGCTTTAGCTACTTCCTCTTCTCCAATGATAATAATAATGAAAGAGCTTCCAAAGTGTGTGCCACTTTTTAACAATATATACGTCAGTATTGGATATTGTTAATTATTCTTGTAAATATCTCTAAAAGAGTAGCTAGCAATGATTAATGATAGACTTTCTTTGGTAATCATTTAAAATATATTATACCTAAATTACATTTGATATTTAGATTGTAGCTATTGCATTCTTTCTGCTCTATCAAGATAAGGAACTTCATAAACTTTAAACTGATTTCAATATAAGAAAAGTGAATATATTATTGCAGCTCTATGAGAAAACATAACTTTTTCATTCTCAATATCTAGTTTATAACGTAGCTTATTATTTACTAATGGTAGATTTTTTGGGGATAATGTAGTGCCTTTCAAGCAAGACAAACAATTGCCTTACTAGAACTTATAATTAGCTGGAAAATATCACAGTTATGTTAATGGTAAAATATATGTCGTGTATCCTTCTAAGTGTATTTAGTATTTACTTTAGTGAAAGAGTTTGAACATATTTTGTCTAAAATTCCATTCTTTGTCATAAAACTCTTTTTGTGTCTGTTTTACTTGCTTGTAGTTAATGACTTTCTCTGAATTGTTGGTAGGTACATGTAATTATTGTTGGTTAGTGATCAGTGCTAATACTGATGGAGAAAAAGCTACTGTTATATTTACATTAGTGCTCTAAATTATACTAGTTATAATTAATTGTTTTTTGTATTTTAATCATGCCTTGTAAGATATTTTGATAAAAATCTTTTTTTTTTTTTCAATCAACCTCTTCTCTTAGTTAAGTGTTAACTAACAATAATAACTTTGAAGGTCTCTCTTCTTAAATCCTCTCCCCCAGGGGCTCTATCCTGAAGCTGTCTGTGGTGAATGGAAGAGAAGGGGGTGGCGTCCCCTGGGGTCCGAACTGTTGTAATTTGGATTATGTATGATCTTTTTTTTTTTCATTTTCACCATGTTTACCATTTTTTAACGCTACTTACAGTTTTAGAGGTACTATCACCTCTTCATTTTCCTCTTCCATCAGTGAGTGCAGTCAACGGTGCAAGTTTCCCTGTTTGTCACCTTCATTGGTAAGTGACTGTTTTCACGAAATAGCTTTTCTGCATCCATGAGCTCGACACTGACGGTGGTAGGTGAATTTGGAGCCACTTTCCTTTTTGACTGTTTCTTCCAGTCCCTTATGCTTTTGGGTAGGTACTAAATTATAAAAATCTTTTGATATCAGACGCATGAAATTTGGTTCAGAAGCAGCATACTATAATTTTCAAATTATTTAAATCCTCTTTGATGATTATTATTTAAATTTGGCTACTTTCATACATGCCCATAATCGCGATAGTGAACAGATTTTATAAAGTATATTTGTATCAGTAGGTATTTCATCATTAGCCATTATACGTAATACTTACCGGCGTTAGGGATAAGAGATACCTAGGTAGGTATTAATAAGTCCATAACCGTTTATCTTTGCAATGATCAGAGTTCAAAATTCTTTTTATATGTTATCTAGACAATGAACCAATAGTGGCAAGATTGGATTTAAGTACTTAAGTTTGAACATACCTCTGGGGTAGGCTAGAATTTCTGTCAAATAGGAACCACGGCCACCACCGAGGTACCGTGAAGCTTTTCTGCATCTATATCCATGAGTTTTGTTTGTAAACTTTTTAAAAGAAATTTTTTCCCATGAACTTTTGGTTAATGATAAGAAATGATACCTAATTACCGGAGTCAAGTTCAACATGCACACAGAACGCGAAAACTTCTCATTGGTTATCATTTTTAATTCAACGCCATAAAATTAAGAAGAGAAAGTTTTGATTGAATGAACGTTATTCTTTTATAATGATTCTGTTACTTAAGATGAATTTTTTTTCTTGTAATTTAGTGAACATGACTTTTAGCATTGTACTGTTTCAAAGAATGTAATTTTTTTAAATATGATTGCGAAGTTAATATTAGTAAAAAATAATATCTATATCAAAACTGTGAATGACATTACTCCTCAACTTTATTTATCAAAGTTATAATTGTATTCATAAATTTGAAGTCAGGTAACCAGACGATTCTTCTTTATGAAAGGTGATAATGCCATCTAAAGGTCAGTAGTTCTCCAATTGGTGAACCGTTTGACCTGAAAACTTCTAGGCAAAGGTATCCGGACGAGCAACAAAGTGAACGACAGTGCTCCGCAAATAAGATGTTTTTGTAACCTCATGAACACAGAACATTGAATAGAAGAAGAAGTGTAGATCCCATTATATTACTCTTGAGTGCCGTTTACAGTGACGTCACTTCAACTAGAGCCACTCAGCCAATCAGAGGCTTCGTTTCACCAGTTCTGTTTGAGTCCGAATTTTGAATGCGTATTACAACCGAAATGGTGTCAGTTTGTGTTTTTTGCAAAGAAGATTAGTTTATTATTGCTTAGTAGCTGGGCTATAGAATATAGATAATCGTGTACATAATTTGGTAGGAAGATATGACTCCCAACAAAGATACCTAATGAGCTGAGGTAGAATGCACGCTCAAACTGTTTTCAAGAGTGTTTATAGTGACGTCAGCGATCAATGGACGTGATTGGTTGAAATTTTACGACTGTGTACACGTTCGATCTGAGCTTCTTCTTATTCAATGTTCTGTGCTCATGAAGCTCCAATAAGGTACTGCATTCATATGTGGTCATTGGTTACCTCACCCGCAATCTGGTGTCGCAGGTACATTTGGCCTTTAACGTTTTTGTTTGGGCAGCTATCAAGGACGAGTTTAAACTTATACAATGTTTGAACTATATCAATAACGATAATATCCTGTGAAAATATTATTAATCAATTGAAATTTGAATTAAGAAAGATCATTTTTATTTCATGAAAATCGTATGCTAACTGTAACATTTCCGGCTTTTAGAATTTTGTTATGTAGATTTTTGCAATAAGATTCCTGCTTGGAGTGGGGTGGGTGCTTTGGAAGAGAACCCATTGGTGTCTTTCTCTCCCAGTAGGTACATGCCCCACCTCTGCTCTGGGCAGGATGAGAGATGTGGAAGAGAACTGTGTGTGTGTGGAAGAAAACCTTGTGTGGAAGAGAACCCTTTTTGTATGTCAGTCTTTATGTCCCAGTACACACTCTAGGTAGCCAAGATGAGATGCCAGTATAGTGTAAGGTACTCCTTGCTAGACAAGGAGTTATTCTTGCTGCTTGCTGGATAGGCTCTTAAGAAATATTTTATTAGTAGACAAATATAATTACTTTTAGATTATGGACATGTTCTTTGTCTCCTTCTCATGGAAGGATGACCTAAGATAATTGTGTCCATATCATAGTGGCTGTCTGGTTGCAGAATGTTTTATTGAAGTTTTTTTAATTAGTTATTATATATTTTATGTACGGTGGGGGAGTCTCTTTAGTTCTGATTTTCTTTGTGTTATGTAAATATTGTTTGAATAGGAAAAATATCTTTTCAACTACCTATTAAATTTTTATTAATAAATTTTTTTTAATTATGAAACAACAATCTTCTTATCTGGGTTGAGATTATGTTTTAGTCCAGTCCAGTCCAGTATCTTGCCGGGTATAGGCTTCTCAACGCCACCCAGCCAGTCTGTATTTGGTGCACAAAATCCCACTGACTTTTTCAAAAAGCTGTAAAAATCCACCATAAATTTCTAGTAATTTGGCTGATCCACCAACATTTTCTCAATTTATCCACCGAAAATTAATGGTAACATAGGAATAAATAGCTAAAAATCCACAGACTTTGCCAGAATATTATATTCAAAGGGGGGAAAATTCCACTGACATGTCGGTGGAATTTACCACAAAATACAGACTGGCCACCCAGGACCCAGTCTGCAGAATGTGTCTCTTCTCCCGCAGAGATTTTAATTTGAGTTCTCTGACTCTGGCACTCTCAGCTGCAGATTCAGAATCTCCCGCAGCTAAATTAATGGTAACATAGGAATTAATTCAAAATCTCCCGCAGCTAAATTAATGGTAACATAGGAATTAATTCAAGATCTCCCGCAGAGATCTCCAATTTCTAAAATTAAATCCAAAACTCCCGCAGAGAGTCTTGGAAAAATGTTCCATATTCTGCAGACTGGCCCAGGACTAACGGTATAGAGGCTACACCCCCACCGTCAGCCCCCCACACCTATATTCCACCACCCTGTGATCTTCCTCTCTCTGCCCAAGCCTCCTCCAAGTAGGCCTTCATCCCATCTCCCCTCTCCCCATAACACAAAACCTGCTCCACACTCTCCACTCCATATCTCACTCTCAATTTCCTCAGACCTTCACACTCAACCAAAAAATGTTCCAACGTCTCCTCCCCCAACCCACACACGCCACAAACTGTCTCACCTCCAACAAACCTCCTCCTCCAATTCAACCTGAGACAGTCCGCCCTTGCTCTGAACAGCAACACCGATCCCCACCCATTATCATAGCAACTTTCCCCTCCTATCCTCTCCTTCATCTCATAATAATACCTCAAAGTATGCTTCCCTCTCACCTCCTCTCGCCATCTTCCATGTTCCCACTCATTTATCCTTTCCACAATCTGCTCCCTGGACATGTCTCTCACCTGCTGTCTGTCAAGTCCCACCTCCTCCATGTACCCACCAACTATTCTAAACCATCCACCATTTCCTCCCCTCACATCACCAGCACCAACTATCCTCCTCAGCAACCCATTCTCACCCTCCATCATATGCTTCAAAAACAGAATCTTCCCCTTCATGTCTCTAGGAGTCACTCCAGAGCAACCCACCCTGTAGAGCCGCTGAGGCAGCATATCCAGGTGCTCCCAGAATTTTCCTCCAGACTCCATTTTCCACCCGCTGCATTCTCTCTCTCTCTCCCTTCCTCCACACCATCACATCTCCTCCACTCAAAACTCCCGGCAGAACCACACTCTTCCAAAACACCTTCCCTATTGTCATCCTCTCGCACGCTCTGGACACCACCGAAAAAGTTAGGTTGCTCATCTTCTCTGCCAGCTTCAACTTCCTCTCCCTATTCTCCCTAAAACAGTCACACTTGGACACCACTTCCACTCCCAAGTATCTCATCCTGTCCACAACCTCCACTCCCCCCACCATTCCGTCATCTGGTCTCTCCCCATTAAATACCATGCATACCGTCTTCCTTCTATTAATTCTCATTCCAAATCCCTCCGCCACCCCAGCCAGCCTCCCCACCATCTCCCCAGCCTCACCCACACTACCCGCCATCAACAACCCATCATCCGCATAGAAAAGAACTGGAATATACATTCCCCTCACTCTGCATCCCAACCCTCCCCTAACAATTCTCTCAATCAGCATCCCCACAACCATCAAGAAAAGTTGCGGGGACCCAGTGCAGCCTTGTCTGATGCCCCTTCCTATCTCCGTATCACCCATAATCCAGACGCCAATTGGTAATTGAGATAAAAGTGACTTAGATTCTATTTGGGAGTGCTATTGTACAGAGCATTACTCCAGATGACAAGTCATACATACATATATATACATATACAATAAGATGCACGTATCGTGCTTGCCACCTAATCTAAATCATATGAGAGTTCAAGGCATGTCCCATGATGAAGAAGTGGAATTCATTTGTATGATTAAAAATAAGACTCCAAGAATTTAAATCAATAGAATAAGCATTGTATAATTTAAGTTTTCAATAAAAGGATATCTTAAATCTTATAATATTTATTAATAACCTGATGAAATACAAAATCCCGAGACCCGACCACCCGGGATCTGTTTTCCGACAGATCTGTCGGCACTTTGGGTCTATCTAATCATTTCGGGCTACTGTCATTATCATGTCGACCATACCATATTCGTTCAGTCATCACCTTTTCAACATAGGCCTACTATTATAAAAATCATAGATACTTGACTCCTTGTTGTCCATGTTTTAAAGTATGGACAAAGTCGCCAGTATATTGGCGACTTTTGAGGGGTAAAATAAGTTTTAAAACATGTAAATTACAAGTAAATCACTCCCAAAATAGGTAAAAAGATGCACAAGCATCAGACTTAAAGCATAATGATGTTTCCAAGTGTAAAATCTTAATAGGAAGTAAAATTTCTCTATTATAGTATCTTAAATGTGGCAATCGGCATCAGTGATGTTTATCATCACAACAAGCCCAATTGTGTCTATTGTGAAGCTTAAAATTTTAAATGACTTACTTTTTATTAGTTTTCACTGCGGAGTTGAAATTTATAAAATAATTTACTGATTTCTGCATTTTTTAGGGTTAAAATGAGTAATTTTTGTTCATTCTAAATTCCTAACAGAGTTACTAGTCAATCTGAAATGAGTTATTATTCCACTCTGGACGATCTGGATCCATTTTCTCACTAAACTGGCGACTTTTCTGTCACACTTTGAAACATGGCTTGTTGTTTATACTTTATAGAATCCCAGACTGCAGGAACTGGTAAACTGTTCTCCAATAAATCCTCAATTTTGGCTACTGTTCTCAGTAAAATACATGTAATTATAGGAGGAAATTAAGGATTGTTCGCACATAAAATGTTATAAATGTCCCATATTCTGCCAGATTGTATTTGGTGGTAAATTCCAATGATATCTCGGGAGATATTCAATTTCTCTAATAAAAAAATTCCTGCAGTGTCAGAGGATTTTCAGCTATTAATTCCTATATTACCATTAAATTAATTTTTGGAGGGGAAACTGGAAAAATGTTGGAGGACTACCAGAGTGGAATAATAACTCATTTCAGTCTTTCAGATTGACTAGTAACTCTGTTAGGAATTTAGAATGAACAAGAATTACTCAATTTAACCCTAAAAAATGCCGAAATTAGTAAATTATTTTATAAATTTCAAAAATAAGTCATTTAAGCTTCACAATTGGGCTTGTTGTAACTTGTTATGATAAACATCACTGATGGGAATGCATGAAGTTAGGAGTAACTCTGTTAGAATTTATGTTTTCCAGTCTGGGAGGACTAGACAAATTGATGTAAAATGTTGGCAGCTATTTCTCAGATATTTGAAAAAGTCAGATGAGTTCAGTGCAACAAATACAGACTGGATATTCTACAGACTGGATAGAATCGGATTACGCAACGTTTGGGGAATCTAATTAGATTACAATCAAAACAATAGTATGTCATTATTATTTAGCAAAGCGCCAGTCTGACTGTCTGCAGAATGTGTCTCTTCTCCCGCAGAGATTTTAATTTGAGAGACAGTTACCTACTCTCTGACTCTCAGTAGCAGATTCAGAATCTCCCGCAGCTAAATTAATGGTAACATAGGATTACCAAGTAAAATAGTATGTCTCATAAACTTGCCATTTGTCTCTCCATCTCTCTCCAAAATTCAACAAATTCTCTCCAAAATGATCAAATTTTCATAAATTCTTTCCAAAATAACATTGTAGCATAGGAGAAAAATAGATAAAACTCGCCATTTGCAATTGAAGGGCTCAAAATAACTGTCACAAACTCGCCATTAAAATGGCGAGTTTGGACATGCTTTATTACGTGGCCAGTCTGCAGAATATGGGACATTTTCTGTGCGAACAATCCTTAATTTCCTCCTATATTTACATGTAATTTACTGAGAACAGAAGGCAAAGTAGAAGATTTCTTGGAGAACACTTTACCAGTTCCTGCAGTCTGGTTACTTGGCATAGGAATTAATTCAAAATCTCCCTCATCTAAATTAATGGTAACATAGGAATTAATTCAAGATCTCCCGCAGAGATCTCCAATTTCTAAAAATTCATTCAAAAACTCCCGCAGAGAGTCTTGGAAAAATGTTCCATATTCTGCAGACTGGGCAAAGCGTAGCGCACAAAGGTGGTGACCGTGGTGTGTTGGACTGTCGGCATACCAGTTTGTATTTGGTGCACTGAACTCCTCTGACTTTTTCAAAAATCTGAGAAATAGCTGCCAACATTTTTCATCAATTTGTCTAGTCCTCCAACATTTTTTCATTTTCTCCTCTAAAAATTAATGGTAATATAGGAATTATTTGCTAAATATCCTCTGACATTGCAGGAATTTTTTTATTTGAGAAATTGAATATCTCCCGAGATATCAAGTAAAATAGTATGTCTCATAAACTCGCAATTTGTCTCTCCAGCTCTCTCCAATATTTAACAAATTCTTTCCAAAATGATCATTTTTTCTTAAATTCTCTCCAAAATAACATTGTAGCATAGGAGAAAAATAGATAAAACTCGCCATTTGCAATTGAAGGGCTTAAAATAACTGTCATGAACTCGCCATTAAAATGGCGAGTTTGGACATGCTTTATTACTTGGCTGAAAACGGACCAATTGTGGTCCAAAACGGACAGATTGTGGTCCGAAACGGACAGATTGGGGTCCAAAATGGACCAAATGGGGACCAAGCCGGATCTAATCGGGTCGAAACGGAGCTAAGTAGTTCATAAAGAACACTAAAATAGTTAGTAACTTAGTACTATACATTGGAGAAAATTAATAATATTTAGAATGAGTTATTTAACTGATTATAGCTACCTACTTATGTTGAAAAAAAAAGACAATAGCTACTTTGAATGCTCATATGTCGTATCCTAGAAACCAAAAATTATTCTTCAAAAATATTTCAAAGGGCCCCCTCCATTCAAAAAAATTTCGTCTCAATTAGATCAGGCTTGGTCTCCATTCGGTCTGTTTTGGACCCCAATCTGTTCGTTTTTGACCCCAATCTGTCCGTTTAGAACCACAATTGGTCCGTTTTGATCCCCAATCGGTCCGTTTTGGTCCTCATTCGGTCCGTTTCGGAGATTCTATACACCGCGCTAGTTTGTTGTACTGAACACCCACTTTGGAAAAAGTAGTCTTTTCTGATGAATTAATCACTCTGTTGGAGTTTAGCAAACCTTAAAATTATTATGCATGTTTCAAAGTGTAGCAGGAAAGTCACCAGTTTAGAGAGAAAATGGATCCAGGTCGCCCAGATTGTATTTGGTGGTAAATTCACTGGTCCCATATTCTGCAGACTGGCAAACTGGCAGTTCGCCTCATTTAGGATACTTTAAGAGAGAAGTTTGACTTCCAGGTGAAGATTTTACCATTAAAAACATCATCATAGGGTCACGCAGGTAAAGTGTTTCCCTTTAATTTTTAATTGCGGCCCTCTCAAGGGAGTCTCTAAAACATTCTGAATCAAAATTACATTAAAATGTTGCATAGCTATCCAAAAAAGCACAGTGCATGCTATAACTTAATAATTTAAGCTTTGACGTTTGTTATGAAGCTATGATGCTTCAGTTGTTAGAGGCCACAGTTAGTGAGTGGGCCGCAATTTAGCTACCAGCGTGACCGGCGGTGACCCTAAGTAATGCGGCATGCCTAATGCATGAGTATCTCTTGAGAATATTTTGGGATTGATTTACTTGCTATTTACATGTTTTTCAACTTATTTTACCACTCAAAAAAATACCATTATACTGGCGACTTTGTCCATACTTTAAAACATGGTAGAATACATTCTGCTGTTCCCAGTCTGCAGAACATGGGACTATCTGTGTGAACAATCCTTAATTTCTTCCTATATTTACATGTATTTTACTCAGAACAGAAGCCAAAATAGAGGATTTCTCTAAGAAACAGTTTACCAGTTCCTGCAGTCTGGTGATATTCATAAAATATAATCTGTAGTCCGGTTTGAAAAATATGATACTGTGAGGATTTGACATCATTTGAGGATTAACCCTGCATTTCATGATTCTTGTGGTGTGGCGGCTGTGGCCCATATTTCATAGCGTGGTAGTCTGGCAGCCGGCAGGAAAGTCAACAGGTTGTTGGTTGATGAGGAAATGGATCTAGGCCTAAGGTTGTCACATTTAAGATTTAACTCCAGACTGCAGGAACTGGTAAAGTGTTCTCCAAGAAATCCTCTATTATGGCTTATGTTTTCAGTAAAATGCATGTAGCTACATATAGAAGGAAATTAAGAATTGTTTGCACAGAAAATGTTAAAAATGTCATATATTCTGCAGACTTGATTTAAGTTTTTAACTCATTCTAAAGTAAATATTTGGCTTCTCAGTGAAGAATTTACAGTTTGAAACACGATTATATTTCATGTCTGTTGTTTGATGCATGTGCATCTCTTATGGCTATTTTATTAGTGATTTAACAATTAATTAGTTTTTTCAACTTATTTCACCCCTCATAAGTCATCCATATATATTGGCAACTTTGTGCATAGCTGCATATTTTGAACCATGGCCTGTGGCCGAGTCCTATTTAATTCCTCCGTCCAATCCCATGTTATTTGCTGCACAGCTGTGCCCAAATCCCAATTTCTGGATCTGAAAAGACATTCTTTTTAGACTTGTATGTACTACATGTATTATCTATATAGGAGGTAGCTTATTAAAGATCATTTACTTAATAAAAATTAAAAGACTATTAAAGTCTGATAATATTAGTAATATAGATTCCATGATCTGATATTCAGAGTTCTACTCTTCATTTAATATTCTTATTATGGAAGAGCCTGCACCTAAAAAAATGAGACTGGATGATGAGTCTGAAAGTGAAAACTCATTGGAGCATCCTACATTACAAGGTAAATTAAATGTTTATTGTGAGAAACATGAAAACTAAATTAAACTGATTTATAAATATTGTAAAGTTTTTTCTACTTTTTTGAAGTAGCTATGTATTGTCAATCTAATAATAAATGTAAATAAATAATTTTGCGGTTGAAGGTTATAAATGATTATATTACTTGGATAGTAGTTAACTATTTCCTAATTATTTTTCAGCATCCAGTTCTAGCAGAGTTGATGGAGGAACTTACTACATGGATTTTGAAGACGAGTGTCAATACAAAGTCCTGGATGAAATTGTGGAAGAAAATGGTATCTATATATTTTAATGTAGCTAGGGAATTAGTTGTAATGAAGTTAGAGTATTTGTTATTTGGATGTAAATCTTTCAATATATTGTTGACAAGGATTTGTTTATATCAGATGATGACTCTCCGCCAACTACTGAAGATATTGCCAGTGATGTCGAGAGCTTAGAAGATGATTTCGACATTGATGAAATTGATGCAATGCTTGAAGAGAATATGGTGGATAAAGGAGAGTTATCAAAGAAATCAAAAAATAGTCGCAAAAAAGAAATAGAGACCAGCAGTGGACATGAAGTTACTAGGATTCAGTTGGTTGGTAGGTTCTTCATAATTAAACTTTTATTTAACAATATATTAGTTATAACGATATGTAATGTAGTACTAGGATTATAATTTTGTATTTTCTTTTTAAAGCTCTATTATCTATAACTGCACTACTCTCAGTATTGAAAAATACAATTTTTATAATTTTAATTCTTATTTTAAAAGCAAATTTTAGGATTTTTTTTTTTTTTTTGATTTATTGCTTTTTTAATGCTGAAAATTTACTTTTAAGACCAAGATTACTCCTCAGTGGATAGTCTCAAATTTTCTATTGTTTTCCAAATTTTTACCTTCACAAATTTGCAGAAGGTTGTATTTTACCCTGCATTTATTTATTAATCATATTGTTATTCGCATAACTCAAAAAGTATTCAATCAAATTGGCAAAAAATTGGTGGGACGATTGGTTAATATCCAAGAACCTGCTGGTAGAGTTTTAGGAGTGATCTGGTCAAAGGTCAAGGTCATTTATAACTCTGTATTCAACCATATTGCATGAAACTTGGTGGTACGATTGGTCAATATCCAGTTTATTAGATTTTGGGAGAGAATGAGTCAAAGCGGCGGCGAAGATATGCGCTCTACCAAGTGCACGTAATCCAGTTCTTCATCTTTTGAGGCAATCAAATTTTCTTTAAACTTATTTATTAATAATATTCACAAAATAGAGAAAGCGATGCAGTACTCAGAAAATGAAAGTTGACAAATGTCATGAAGTAATCTAACCTCTTATTTATCATGACCTCTGGTTCACACCCACTTTCCGAGTACTGTGAGGTTAATAAGAGGTCAGGGCACTCCATAGTTTGCCTATTTATTAATGCCATCTTTTTTTGCTATGTTACACCTATTAATTGTTTGTTTGTGTGTTTACAGACTCAGAGAAGATGTCAAATGTGTACTTTGCACTTCCTAATGACTGGATAATGTTGAAACACAGCAGTGGAATGCCTATTTACTTCAACAGAAAGACCAGAGCATGCTGCATCAGTAGGCCTTATGTTGTCCCATCTGGTCCTGTGAGGGTGAGTGGTTTGCTTATGTGGTCCCATCTGGTCCTCTCTTGAAAATCTGAGTAACTTGTATCAATATAATTTTTAATTAAATTTAACTCTGAAAAGTCTGGAAAACAAAGTTTTAATCTTATTGTGATATTGTTTAGTCTTACTAATTCTTATCTGAGTGATTTCTTCTATTTATTTGTTCTTTACTATTGGTTGGCTTCAGAGTTTTCAAGTATTGTCACTTAAACAAGAGAAATCATTGATTTTGTAACTCTTTCATTTTAAAAATAAACATTTGGAATCACATAAATATTATTATCTAGCTACTTGAAATTTAATCAAATTCCAAAGATTGATTTTAATCCAAATTTCCTTTTCTTTTTTCAGTCCCATAAAATTCCAATCTGTGCCATACCTTGTTTGCAATACAAGAAAATATTAGAAGAAAAGGAAAACTACTCCGATACAGTCAAAAGTGATCAACCAAATGAAAAAAATAGTTCTGAAAATGATGAAGTGAAATCAGGAGAAATTGTAGATATTCAAGAAAATGCACCTGTTGAAGACAATATCACTTCAAGCATTAACAAATGTCCATATATGTCTAAATCTTTAATTACTGAAATAGAAGATAAGGTAGCCAAAAATGTTGATGCTGTTATACCAGAGATTGTAGAATCAGTAGAATCCAAAACTGCCGAATCAGAAGAATCCAAAACTGCCGAATCAGAAGAATCCAAAACTGCCGAATCAGAAGAATCCAAGAGTGCTGAATCACAAGAATCCAAAACTGCCGAATTAAAAGAATCCAAAACTGCCGAATCAGAAGAATCCAAGACTGCTGAATCACAATTACAAAAATCCAAAACTGCCGAATCAGAAAAATCTAAAACTGTCGAATCAGAAAAATCCACAACTGTCGAATCAGAAAAATCCACAACTGTCGAATCAGAAAAATCCACAACTGTCGAATCAGAAAAATCCACAACT
This sequence comes from Caprella mutica, assembly GCA_947561585.1. Taxonomy (NCBI): domain Eukaryota; kingdom Metazoa; phylum Arthropoda; class Malacostraca; order Amphipoda; family Caprellidae; genus Caprella; species Caprella mutica. Next base: position 174,207 of record CANNZV010001809.1, on the reverse strand, counting down.
GTCGAATCAGAAAAATCCACAACTGTCAAATCAGAAAAATCCACAACTGTCGAATCAGAAAAATCCACAACTGTCGAATCCAAAGAATCCGTGCCTGCCGAATCAAAAGAAACTAGGATTGTTAATGACAAAGAATCAGATACTGTTGATACCAATGAGCCAAACGACAATGAAATGGATACAGAAAATGCTCACAGTGCATCTTCAAAGGGTACAGAAAGTGAAGATTCTCGCGGTACCACTGAAGGTTCCCAGGAAAGTAATAGCTGTGGTCGGTTTGCTAATCCTGAATTGGCAGCAGCTCTGAATATTATCAACAAACCAAGTCATCCAGCCAGCACTCTGCTACCTTCTGAAGGGGCTGAAGTCTGCATAGTGGAACAGATACGCCCTGTGCTGTCTGTCGAAGAATTCAGAGAGTATTGCTCCAAGCTTTTCCTGTTTGAGACCGTAAAGACAAACATTTTCCATAACTGGAGCAACAAAAGAAGACTTTTCAGAGAGCGTCACATTTTTAATGAGCAGTCTAAAGAAGAGGAAACTGATGATGCTCCAGTGACCAAAATAATTACCATTAGAAACAAAGAAGCCCAAGATTTTCTGAAAAAACGTAGAAGCAAATGGGTGTTGAATCCAAAGAGTAAAAGTCCTGTTTGTATTCTTCATGAATATGTACAGTTTGTGTTTAAAAATTTACCTGAGTATACCTATGAAGTGTTAGAGAATTCAGCTACTCCTTATGCCGCTACTGTTAAAATTAATGAATTAGAGTACGCAACAGGATATGGAAGCTCTAAAAGAGGTGCTAAAACACAGGCGTCTAAAGAGACTCTGAAGATTATAATGCCAGAAATTCTGGATAGTTTGGAGGAGGAGGGTAATGATGGCTCTAAATTTTTCGATACAGTATCTTTATTGGATCCAAGTGTTCCCCAATTATGTCAAACTATGAGCGAGCTTCCTCCCTACTCCATCTTGCTCAATTGTCTCAAGAAGAACAATGCGCTGGAGAATGCAGGTATCAAAATACGCGTTGTGACGAAGGCTAATCAGAAGAATGAGTTCATAATGAGTGCGGGTAAGCACACCGTCAGTGTGACATGCAAGAACAAGAAGGAAGGAAGGCAGTTCGCTGCACAGGCCTTACTTCAGAAACTGCACCCTCACATTGACACATGGGGCTCAATGGTAAGGTTGTATGGTGAAAGTGCCTATAGTGAGATACAGCAGAAGAAGAAGGAACAGATGGAGGTGACATCTCTCCAGAACAATGCCAACCCCAACCAACCGAACTTCTCCATCATTAACCTCCTGAAGAAGGAGATGCTCAAGTTGGCAGAGAAGAGGGTGAGAAAATAAAGAATCTTTTTGCATTTTTTAAATTATAGTCTCGTTCTATAATTAGTGACTATTCACAGAGTAGCTTTTCTGCATCCATGAACAGTTAAATGAATGGTAGTAGGTGACTTAGTTCATGGAGCCACTTTCCTGCCTGATTGCTTATTCCAGTCTCTTGTATTCACTAGCTTCAATATTAACGATATGACCATTTATTACAAAGCAGACGTAAGACTCATGATTTGATTATTATATTTTTTTAATTTTCAGAAAAATATGCAACCTCTGACTGAATTCGTGCCTCCTGAACATGTTCGTTTGCCCGCTCCTTCAAGCTCCAACCTCAACACACTCGACTTTTGAGTTGTGACGAAATGTTGTGGGTGCTCTACATCTAGTTATTGTTTTTGATTTTTAGACCTCCGATCCTCTCGACATCTAGTAGTTCTTCGTAAAATGAACGTAAGATCCGAGTTATCGGAAAGTTTCAAGTTTTTGAACACGCAGGAAACAAATATTTAACTTTTATTTCAAACGATATCCATGATACTTGCAGGTTATAACGAGTTAAATAATACTTATGTATTGTTCTTTCTTACGTGTCTGAAAATTTGGAACCATTCAATATCTCGGATCTTACCCTATGGAAAATACGTATAAAGTTCATTCCTGCTTAAAGACTAGTCTGATTTTCTGGTCCCTGATGAATGAATAAATAGAAAAATGATCAACTATTGTTTTATTATTTTATGCATTGAACAGAAAAAGGGAATGAAGGAAATTGAAAATATATACTCATTTTAACTTGCATAGAGACGGGAAATATTAATCTATTTAGATTTGAATGACTTTTGTGTTAATAATACTTTATTAGTTTCACTGATTTGGTAGCTATTTGGAAAATAAACATAGTTTAAGGGGACGGTTCCCGCTATTTTTCACTTTTTCCTAATTTTTTTTTTCTTTAGTTCCCTGCAAATATACCAAAGAAAACTCATGGAAAATTCCATTCTTATACGTTGAGTAGAACATTGTCTAACTCGCCTCCCAATGTAGGAGTAGGGGGGTATGTTTTCTGTGTTTTATAAGCCTCCCATTTATGGTTGAGGGCTTCGTCGCTGCCTGGGTTGACCCCCGAAGCGACCTGATGAGTCCTCTGGCTGGGACGAAAAGCATATATGTTTTTAAGAAAAAAAAATTATCCAAATTCTCACGTTCAAAAGTATAGAACTGCTTGGGGGTTGGTCCTACAGAAAAATGTATAGGAGCTAATATGTTCAGACCGAAATTCCTAAGGTCGTCTAGTAGCCCTTTACCTATAACTCTTTCTATAAACTTGTTTTTTTTTTTTTTTTTTAAATGACAATTTTTTTTTAATTTAAATAAAAATAATTTCAGATCGAAATTCAAACAAAAAGCTACTAGACGACCTTAGGATAGTAGTAGAGAACATATTAGCTTCTATAAATTTGTCTGTAGGACCAACCCCCATTGAGTCCATAGACTTTCCCTGGTGGTCGAAAAACCTGTTTTTCGACCCCCACGGGGGAGGGGGGCCCCAAAATGAAAAAATTTCACAAGATAGCATAAGATTTTTTTTCACTCTACACCTTAAGTCAAAATCTCAGCTCAATCGGACGAGTATTATTGGTAGATCTAAAACGCGGGAACCGTCCCCTTAAGTTCTTAATTATCGGTCAGTTCAACATTTTCGGACACGTAAGAAAAAAATATGTAATAATTATTATTTAACTTTAATATTAATTGTTATCCATGATACCTGCAGTTATCATAGATACCAATTAATATTGAAGTTAAATAATAATTATTATATTTTTTTTTCTTACGTGTCCGAAAATGTTGAACTGACCGATAATTAAGAACTTACCCTAGTGTTTGTATCCCAAATCATTTTCGAATAATTATTAGAATGCAAAAAATGTAATTATCTGCCAATCGTAGGTAGAACAATTATAATAATAAGATTATTAACGGTATCAAAGTAGGAAGCATTAAAGAGATTGAAACATAATATCACAAATATATTGATATCATTAAGCCTATCGGTAGCCTCAAAATGCTATTTAGGCAACTTCTTTAACTACAGCATAATCTTTACTTCTCATTTTTTTTATTTATGTAAGTAACTATTAAATTTCACAAAATTTGGTAGCTACTAATTTGTCGCTTCCACCTTCAAAAAAACAAATTTGAAAAATATGTAGAAAATGTTTCGAATGACCTACAAATGTGTTTTTTTTATATGGTAACTAATGGTCTACCAACACGCTAAGTTTCTCCGTACGTGTAACATAATAATAACAAATACAGAACACAAAGTACAAGGGATAATGAAAAGCTTTACAGTGAGTATATTTGTTTGAACCCCATGGTAACTTTGAAAGTTAATTTGGGGTAATTAAAAACCTATGTGGGCTAATATATAACATGGAAAGTTTTGTCAATAAAATGCTTACGTCATTAATTTACCTGTCTAACGTAGACCTCAACTGAATCACCTATGATGATAAGTTGTCCCAGGCATAAGGTAAGGTACGAATTATCGGTCAGTTCCACATCTTCGGTCATATAAAAGAATGATATACAATTATTAATATAATTGGAATCCATGATACCTGCATGTATCACGATATAATAACTAATTAAAATAATGATTATTGTGTCGTTTTTTCTTATATGACCGAAGATATGAAACTGACCGATAATTCGTAACTTACCCCCCCCCCTCATCATCTGTCGAACACTAATTCATCCCGGTACGACTCCTTCTAGTTATTACCTTCGCAAATTGCGGAAGATAATGTTTTGGTTGTCATTAGAATATTGTTAAGTTAAACACACCGGTTATTTTAATTTTTATCATGAAGATTACGAGTTAGAATATTTCATATAGGTTTTAAACGTATGATCGGAAATGTGGAACTGTCCTAGAACTCGGAACATACCCTAGTATAATGTCGCCACTGTTATAACTAGTTAGGGTTGTGACAATATGCGTTTAAAATCATAATTCCTGAAAATATTATAGACTGATTGAATTAAAGAGTATTTAATCGTTCTAAACCAGCGGTATATAGTATTTGATACAGTTTCGTTTCGTCTATGATATTCATAAGATCTATGATTTTATACGTATATTGTCACAACCCTATTTAAATGATTAATTTAATGTACTAATAAAAAAACAACTAGTATAACACTAGAATTATACAATTGCAGGCCCGTGTTAGTTGCTTATATTTTATTTTACACCAGAAAATGGTACCTAGAGTACGTTACAGTCATAGTAAATAATTTTATTTACTATGGGTACAGTATTTGCAAAGTGAATGTTAGATATAAAATGTTGTAAAGGTTAGATTGGTTCATGACCTGTGTTAGCACCCACTTTCCGAGTACTGCGAGCATCTGCTACCGTATTGAGCTCATCTTTAAGTAAGTAACAAAGAAATGAATGGTGGCTATAATATCTCGAGGCTAAGGAACTCCTCTCCAATTGCCCCCAAGCGACTCTGCCACACTTATTATTGTGGCGCGAAAGTAACACTGGTTATCATTAGTCGGAGTAACTTACGAATTATCGGTCAGTTCGACATCTTCGGTTATATAAGAAAAAAAATATAATAATAATATTATTACCACCTATAATTAGATAATTATCATTACATCGTTTTTTCTGTTATGACCGAAGATATGGAACAGACCGATAATTCGTATCTTATCCTAATTAATATTTGTAAATTAGCAGCTACAACATGTAGGTATTATTTTATTTTCTATTTCTAACTAATAAAAAAATATTATTTAGTTTATTCAATTATATATACGTGCGATAAAAAAAAAAGATATAGCTAAAGAGATTTCGATGCACTTTAAGTAGTTATCCTAATATATCTATTATAAAATTGAGAATAATAATATTAACAATATGACAATGGATCAAAAGATTTTTCGGGTCTTTCCTGTTTGGTGCATACAACCTAATTTAACTTTAATTGTTATATTCTTATGTACTTTTGGCCAGAGAGTCCGAAAATCCTAACCATTATTGTAGAAACTAATTCTTTTTGAGCTATATGAGGGTTTAATTTTTTCATTCCCAATTAATTTCTGAAGGATTCGATTCGATACTTTAAAGAAAGTATTTCCAATACTCATAGGAAATATTCGAATAAATCTATATTTTTTTTTTTTGCAGCTAGTTAGTTGCACTGCTCACTTCAAGATTGTTGAATGACCTGGCAGGGGGATAGGGAGCTGACACACTACCTTATATATGTAAAATTATGATATAAGTATCGGATCTTTCCTTTTTTGGTAATATTTTCCATTTATTAGCCAACATCACTTCTGATATAGCCATGCCAATGTGTATAAGGGATATATGCCACCCTAAACCCCACTAGCAGGTCATTAAACAATCTTGAAGTGTGCAATACAACAAACTAGTGGATACAATAAACTGTATTATGGCTATCTATGTTGAGATTCTTCAAAATGAGAAATTTCAGCAAATTTTCGACAGTAATAGATTGGGAATGAAAGATTTCAAACCCTCTATAGGTCAAAAAGTATCAGTTTCTACATAAAATGAATATAATTTTCGGATTCTTTGGACAAAAATACATACATAATTACAGTAATATAACAATTATAATTAAATTTGGTGGTATGTACCAAACAAGCAAAATCTGCTTTTCTCTATTAATTAAACAATTAGTGTTGAAATATATATTAATTTTGATACATTTATAGTTATTAGAGAAACTTTAAATGAACATATATTCTCAAATTATGATAGTATGAAAAAAAAAATCTTCAGACACAAGAAACATTAAATCAATTAAAATAAATTATTAATATGCAATACCATTTTGTTCTTCTTATTCAAAGAAAAGTATTTCATAGAATACCTTATTACAAAGAATACCTTAATACAAAGAATACCGTATTACAAAGAATACCTTATCACAAAGAATACCTTATTACAAAGAATACCCTATCACAGCGAATACCTTATTACAAAGAATACCCTATCACAGCGAATACCTTATTACAAAGAATACCTTAATACAAAGAATACCGTATTACAAAGAATACCTTATCACAAAGAATACCTTATCACAAAGAATACCGTATTATTGCAAAGAATACCTTATTACAAAGAATACCTTATTACATTTTCCCCTTAATTACGTACCTCCGTGATGTGCTTTCTAGGTAATTTTCTTAAGATTTTCTAGGCACCCTGCCACCATATCCTGTAAGAGATCTCACATCCTTTGAAGGATAGAGGCACCGATTAGAGCACAGACAGGATGGGGACAACTTATAGACATTAGAGTACACTGCTACTGATTTAACCCTTCGCTGTGGTTGTTTTGACCCTTCACTGTGGTTGTTTTGACCCTTCACTGTGGTTGTTTTGACCCTTCACTGTGGTTGTTTTGGCCCTTCACTGTGGTTGTTTTGGCCCTTCACTGTGGTTGTTTTGGCCCTTCACTGTGGTTGTTTTGGCCCTTCACTGTAGTTATTTTGACCCTTCACTGTGGTTGTTATGACCCTTCATTGTGGTTGTTTTGGCCTTTCACTGTGGTTGTTTTGACCCTTCACTGTGGTTGTTTTGGCCCTTCACTGTGGTTGTTTTGACCCTTCACTGTGGTTGTTTTACCGTTCACTGTGGTTGTTTTGACCCTTCAGTGTGGTTGTTTGAACTCTTCACTGTGGTTGTTTTGGCCGTTTACTGTAATTGTTTTAACGCTTCACTGTGGTTGTTTTGACCCTTTACTGTGGTTGTTTTGACCCTTCACTGTGGTTGTTTTGACCCTTCACTGTGGTTGTTTTGGACCTTTCACGTTGGTTGTTTTGACCCTTCACTGTAGTTGTTTTGACCCTTCGCTGTAGTAATATATATTTATTAATAATTATATTTCTTTATATCATATTGCAATTTTTTTGAATATAAATATACTCAAACAAAAATGATTATATATTGAAATATGATATGGAATTAAGCAAAAACATTCAATATTTATTAATAACACCACAAACATAAATTGTTTTATCTAAATAAACATTATTATTCTGGTCCACTTTTGAATATCCGCAGTTTAGATAATTCTCCCGAGCTGTTCTACGGATTCCTCACATCCTTTGTCGGACACGTGCTACCTCAATAGCGTATATCCTTCTCAAAGATTGTTAGCAAAGTTCACTGAAAATGTAATTTCTTCCATAATGTTTCATCTATTAAACTATTTATGAATTATTTTAGTTACTTCTTTATATTAAAATTAAAATAATTCAAAATCGTATATTGGTTATCATTATCTATAAATTAATTAATTTTAAATATGTAGACATCCTTCCATAACTCAAAAACAACTTAATTGATACATAATGTATAATTATCAATTTTTATTGTTTCAATTAATGGCGATGTAGATTTCAATACAGTTTTAAATTCATTCACAAATTCCTTTAATAAAATATCTTACAGTTATAGATTGGTAAATTAGGTGTATTTTCTTATTCCCAATAAGTTATTTATAAATAAATAACTTAAAACAGAAATCGTTCACTTAATAGGGCATACAATAAAGAAAATAGAAAAATAATATTCCAATTCACTAAATAGGCTAAATTTCTGAATAATAACAATATAACTATTATTCCAATTCACTAAATAAGGCAAATAATAGCAATTCATTGAATAAGACAATAAATAACAGATAAAATTCCAAAGTAGAACATACCTACCATTGCCTTTTTCTACCCTCTAGGCAGTATCTACTTTTTTATCTGCTGCTGTGGTGGAGTGCGTCAGAAGCGCTTAGTCTTTACCCCCGGGGGAGTGTTTACCCCTGATGGAGGGAGGGGGGGGAGTACTTCCTGTGACACCAGTAACCCCACATCCTCAGCCTTAGGGGGATGGATGGGGGAGAGGTGGCGGAGGGAGGTTATTCTCGCGGATTAAATGCTATATTTGAAATGTTGTTATTTATTTAATTTTCTTTATGTCCAAATAGTAAACTTCTATAATTTTTTGATAAAATGTTAGTTTAATAAAACTAAAGGTAAGTTTCATTAAGACCTCAAGATTTTAATTCATAAATAACTTTAAAATATTAAATGCAATATATGTTTTAATTAAAATGTTATAGAGTTAATATCTTTTTTTATATATATGATTATGAGCTAATATTGAAATATAAACATTTTTGATTTATATTTATATCATTATTATAATATTAACATTAATGTATTCCCTAAATACTAACATTCTATACATGCATTTTTTACAATAAATAGTTGTATAAAATAACAGCAGTTACAAGGCAGGCCTGCTTCATAACTGCCATCGGGTTAATTACAAGTTATCGGACGATGCTACATTTTCGATCATATTAAGAAAGTGCATAGCTAATAATTATTATTTAATTTTTAAATAAATAAAATAAAATAAAATTCTTTGAAACAAATTGATATAAATTTAGTTTTTCTAATGCAGGGTAAGTTACGAATTATCGGTCAGTACTACATCTTCAGTCATATAAGAAAAAACAATATAAAAATTGTTATTATTACACAGTGCTATCTAATACTTCTGCAAACCCGGGTTTGCAGAAGTATTAGATAGCACTGTGTAATAATACCAATTATTATATAGTTTTTTCTTATATGTCCGAAGATGTAGTACTGACCGATAATTCGTAACTTACCCTAGCCATTTTGAACCACTTTTTGAAAAATTGGACAAAGAAAAACTTTGAAGAAAACATAACAACGATAAATTATTTAATTAATTAATATTGATTGATATTTTTAAAATTAATTTAATAACTTTATTAAAGTTATTCAGTATAAATGTACTGATCAATTTAATTCAAATTCTCATATTTTTTATTTAAACAATAAAACAAACACATATTATAAAGAAACTGTAATCTTTAATGTAAAATCTATTACTCTTTTATATTAATTTATTAAATATATTTTAGCTGTTTAATTAAATGTAAATATCCATTTCATTAAATAATGTCAGTTAAAGTAATACAAATTAGTTAAATTTTAAACTGTTTGTTTAATGCAATGAAATAAAAAGGACAAATTGTTTAAAAAAAATGAAAGATATAATATATTTGCACCTATAATATAGATTACAATTGATAAATACTACTTTATTTATTATGCTTTATTCTTATTTATAATGATTTGCAGATTAATTTTTATTTATATATATGATTATATATAACCATCTTATTTGAAAATATAGGCTATGGTATATACTATATATTAATTAGTTATAAACGAATATTATTTTTATTGTAATTATTTCTTAAATTACTACAAGTAATATTTTTATCAACTGACATATATTTCACCTAATTTTTTTAAAAATAAAACATACGTTTCCATCCGATTAAAAAATAATGAATAAATCAAACTGCAACCTCCAATGTTATTATTTCACCTTCATACTCACTGTCCGCCATCTTGTTTTTTTAGGAATATTATCATTGTTGAGCAAGAGGGGGGAGTTCCGTCCCCTGGCCCCCATTTCCGGGGGAAAGAGGGAGAGGGTAATTAGGGGGTGAATGGCTTGCGCGCAGCACGTGACTCTGCCACGGGTCTGATGTACGCATGCGCTCTGATGTCAAAAAGAGATGCGCACTCTACCTTTGGAAGAGAAATATAAAACATGGATATTTTTTTTAAATGTTAATGAAAAATATAAAACACTGATAAAAAATATAAACAAATGTTATACTATAATAAAACATGGATGAGAAAATTTAAATATAATAAATTAACAATTATGTTAAATATAACAACCTAATTATTAATAATACTTAAAAAATATAAATATCTACTGATTATATTATTTTCCTGCCTATTATTCCAATTACTTAATTAAAACACGTTCTATTTGATAAAAGTAGAGCTCTGCCTTACCTCTGATTGTTATTCACTCAATTGCTGTGAATTAGCCTAAATTATTTCAATAGTTTGTAAAATAGAATTTGCTCATTATAGGTATATCAATTTTTAGAAAACGTCAAAGATCTCGGACATTGATTTATACTCGAAGTATTCGGAAAGTTGGTGCTAGCACAGGTCGGTCGTGACAGGTCAGTCACTAATTTCTAAATTCCATTCGAAACGATTTAAATTATTTGTTAATTTTATGTATAAAACGTGTGATACCTGCACGTACCATGAGTACCAATTGAAAAAAATTATATAATATTTTTTTTTCTTTTCTTGCATTATCGAAGATATATTTCATATCCATATGATAGATAAATATCAATTAGATAATGATATGAAGTATTTCAGTTGCAATGACTGTATTTTAAAAGATAATAAAGTTTTTATTAGTTACCATAAGTTTGAGCGATCGTTCGATAGATGGCGTTGTTTATATTATTTCCTGATAGATGATTTTGAATTATATTAACGTATACAATGTTTGAATATCATATAAATAATCTAATTCGAGATAGTATATCACTATCAAAGTTATATACTAACTAAAAAAACTATCACTAGAGTTAAAATTATGAATATTACATGCCGATTTACAAACGTACGTTCTTTGCGAAACGGTTGTGGAAGTACACAAATATGGCGGCAATTACTTGTGATAAGTTTGAGCTATTCGTCACTAGATGGCGCTTTCACGAAATAATTTAAATCTTCTATTTTTAATAATAATTTTCCAGACCACATGAAGAGAGCATTTCTTATTTATATGAAATTCAAACATTGTATACGTTAATGAAGATTCAAAATCATATATCAGGAAATAATATAAACAACGCCATCTATCGAACAGTCACTCAAACTTATGTTAACTGATAAAAACCCTATTATCTTCAAAAATACAGTCATTGCAGCTGAAATATTTTGTATCATTATTTAATTAATATTTATCTATCATATAAATTTTTTTTCTCATATCTTAGTATTTTCATAAGTATCTATATGTGTTTTTGAAGATTTTCTTTTTACTCTGTATCGTTTTCGTTTTCAATAAAGTATTATTATATTAATATTAAATATTACATAATTAAATATACGCTGATTCCATTAAATCATATTAGACAATGACAATGTTAGGTTTAACTTCTTTTAACCTAGACATACTAAACCTATTTTCTTTATCGTTAAACAACTATTCACCCCTCCCCCAAATGACCCCCTCCCCCGCGGACCCCCATTTACCCCCCACTGACCATCAGCGTATATCCTCACATTATTCCGTCCTCTGAGACGTGACCGCGATATGACCTGCATGATAGATATGATAGGTACCGTGATTATTAAATAGCCTTTTGTCTTTATTTCTAACCATTGGTCTTTATTATGTACAAGAATGCAATTGTTAAAACAACGAATATTTTATTGAAATTATTATCATGGCTAGGGTAAGTTCCGAATTATCGGTCAGTACTACATGTTCGGTCATATAAGAAAAAACAATACGAAAATTGTTATAATTACACAGTGCTATCTAATACTTCTGCAAACCCGGGTTTGCAGAAGTATTAGATAGCACTGTGTAATAATAATAATTTTCGTATTGTTTTTTCTTATATGACCGAACATGTAGTACTGACCGATAATTCGGAACTTACTCTACCTATAATATTGTTATGTAAAAAAAAAATGAAGTTTCTTAGATTTGGAGAATAAAATAATATCGATATATTGTATATATGTTTCGCACCATTTACCCATTTGGACAATCTCGAGAATGGGCTGCGCGTTTATTAATTCCTTCAACCCACTAATTAAGGTTATTATCTTCATTTGCTTATTTATTATAAAATTCATAATATTATTTATTCATTTATTATGAAATCGAAAACTTAAATATATGTATCGGGAATGTTAACTAGCGGATACAACAAACTACGTAACGGCCATATATGGTGAGAGCTTCAAAATAATTTTCGTTTATATAGAAATTTTTAAATTAACTTTTAAAAACTCAGCATATATGGCCGTTATGTAGTTTTACCTGCTAGTTACAGTATAATGAATAAAAGAAAATATTACCGCATGTTCGGCGCATTCTCGAAATTGAGCAAACCGGCAAATGGCGCGGAACAGAATTATATGATAAAGTTGGATATTTTTACTGGGACTAAATTTTTACAGATGGTTCATTTTACCGATGGTTCATTTTACCGATGGTTCATTTTACCGATGGTTCATTTTACCGGTGATTCTTCTTACCGGTGATTTATTATACCGGTGGTTCATTTTACCGGTGGTTTATTTTACCGGTGGTTCATTTTACCGGTGGTTCATTTTACCGGTGGTTTATTACACCGGTGGTTCATTTTACCGGTGGTTCATTTTACCGGTGGTTCATTATACCGGTGGTTCATTTTACCGGTGGTTCATTATACCGGTGGTTCATTTTACCGGTGGTTTATTTTACCGGTGGTTTATTTTACCGGTGGTTCATTTTACCGGTGGTTCATTTTACCGGTGGTTTATTATACCGGTGGTTCATTTTACCGGTGGTTCATTATACCGGTGGTTCATTTTACCGGTGGTTCATTTTACCGGTGGTTCATTATACCGGTGGTTCATTTTACCGGTGGTTCATTATACCGGTGGTTCATTTTACCGGTGGTTCATTTTACCGGTGGTTCATTATACCGGTGGTTCATTTTACCGGTGGTTCATTTTACCGGTGGTTTATTTTACCGGTGGTTCATTTTACCGGTGGTTCATTTTACTGGTGGATTATTTTACCGGTGGTTTATTTTACCGGTGGTTCATTTTACCGGTGGTTTATTTTACCGGTGGTTCATTTTACCGGTGGTTTATTTTACCGGTGGTTCATTTTACCGGTGGTTTATTACACCGGTGGTTCATTTTACCGGTGGTTTATTTTACCGGTGGTTCATTTTACCGATGGTTTATTTTACCGGTGGTTTATTTTACCGGTGGTTTATTTTACCGGTGGTTCATTTTACCGGTGGTTTATTTTACCGGTGGTTTATTTTACCGGTGGTTTATTTTACCGGTGGCTCATTTTACCGGTGGTTTATTTTACCGGTGGTTTATTTTACCGGTGGCTTATTTTACCAGTGGTTCATTTTGCCGGTGGTTTATTTTACCGGTGGTTCATTTTACCGGTGGTTTATTTTACCGATGGTATATTTTACCGGTGGTTTATTTTATCGGTGGTTTATTTTACCGATGGTTTATTTTACCGGTGGTTTATTTTATCGGTGGTTCATTTTACCGGTGGTTTATTTTACCGATGGTTCGTTTAAAATTTCTGAACCATATCGAGGAAGTCGTGACAGTCATTCTCAACATTTTACTGTCCATCAAATTCTTGCAAATGACAGTAAGTGTCCAGTTTGTAACAATTTATTTCTTTATTAACTTCTATGGTAGGAGAGCCTTGAAACACTTACATGGGAGGTAATGTTTTCTTCATGGTTTTGTATTTAAAATTAGACATTACGAATTACATTATGTTATTATTCTCTTTTATTTTTCTCCCTTTTATTTACATGATATTTAATTATAATTTAATTATATAAAATATTTTTATTTGATTATTTCAAATTCAAATATATTAAATTATTTTTTAATCTGAACCATTTGTATTTATGAATTTCAACATTTAAAATCCAATCATTTCCATATACTATTAATATTGTAAAAGTCTTTATTTTTTGTAAAAGGGATACTGTTATCCATAGATTTTCAGTCTACAAAGTTCGTTAATATTAATAAGCCATTCATTATATTTCTTGTAATACTGAAGACATGATAAAAATGATATAAGGAATAATGGATAATGATGGCTATGGTGAATAGAAGTACAGTACAGTCGTGTACAAAATACCTTGCAATGGGTACAGTCGACTACATTCTGAACAGTCACTGCTATCTAATAAATGATCTACAGCCTGAGATCTAGCAAGTGATCTTACCAATGATCTAATAAATGATCTAGCCATTGATTTTACCAATGATCTAGCCATTGATCTTACCAATGATCTAGCAAGTGATCTTACCAATGATCTAATAAATGATCTAGCCATTGATTTTACCAATGATCTAGCAAGTGATCTTACCAATGATCTAATAAATGATCTAGCCATTGATCTTACCAATGATCTAGCAAGTGATCCTACCAATGATCTAATAAATGATCTAGCCATTGATCTTACCAATGATCTAGCAAGTGATCCTACCAATGATCTAATAAATGATCTAGCCATTGATCTTACCAATGATCTAGCCATTGATCTTACCAATGATCTAGCAAGTGATCCTACCAATGATCTAATAAATGATCTAGCCATTGATCTTACCAATGATCTAGCCATTGATCTTTCCAATGATCTAGCAAGTGATCCTACCAATGATCTAATAAATGATCTAGCCATTGATCTTACCAATGATCTAGCCATTGATCTTACCAATGATCTAGCCATTGATCTTACCAATGATCTAGCCATTGATCTTACCAATGATCTAGCAAGTGATCCTACCAATGATCTAATAAATGATCTAGCAATTGATCTTACCAATGATCTAGCCATTGATCTTACCAATGATATAGCAAGTGATCCTACCAATGATCTAATAAATGATCTAGCCATTGATCTTACCAATGATCTAGCCATTGATCTTACCAATGATCTAGCCATTGATCTTACCAATGATCTAGCCTTTGATCTTACCAATGATCTAGCAAGTGATCTTACCAATGATCTAATAAATGATCTAGCCATTGATCTTACCAATGATCTAGCCTTTGATCTTACCAATGATCTAGCAAGTGATCTTACCAATGATCTAATAAATGATCTAGCCATTGATCTTACCAATGATCTAGCCATTGATCTTACCAATGATCTAGCAAGTGATCTTACCAATGATCTAATAAATGATCTAGCCATTGATCTTACCAATGATCTAGCAAGTGATCTTACCAATGATCTAATAAATGATCTAGCCATTGATCTTACCAATGATCTAGCAAGTGATCTTACCAATGATCTAGCAAGTGATCTTACCAATGATCTAGCCAATGATCTAATAAATGATCTAGCCATTGATCTTACCAATGATCTAGCAAGTGATCTATTAAATGATTTAGCTAGTGATCCAATAAATGATCTAATAAATGATCTAATGAATGATCTGAGAAGTGATCTAACAAGTGTTCTAATAAATGATCTAAACAGTGATCTAACCAGTGATCTTACCAGTGATCTAAGAAGTGATATAACAAATGATCTAATGAATAATCTATGAATGATCTGATAAATGATCTAACAAATGTTCTAAGAAATGATCGAAATTCTAACAGTGATCTAGCCAGTGATCTAACAAGTGATCTAACAAATGATCTAATAAATGATCTAAGAAGTGATCTATATTCTGACAGTGATCTAGCCAGTGATCTTTGCCAGTGATTTTTGCCAGTGATCTTTGCCAGTGATTTTTGCCAGTGATCTAACCAGTTATCTAACCAGTGATCTTTCCAGTGATCTAACCAGTTATCTAACAAGTGATCTTTCCAGTGATCTTGGATCACATGCCTGGGTTTAAAAAGCTCAAGAATAGCCCAAGACTGAGCTTTTTGTGCGCTGTTTGTTTGCAGATTATTGACCAGATGAAAAGGCAGGAATTTTTATTGAGGCTATCATATCGAAATGTTTGATTTTTTTGATGTTAAATGATGTTAAAATAATAATGAAGTAATGTTAGAATAATGTTAAAATGATGTAAAAAAGATGTTAGAATAATTTTAAAGTGATGTAAAAGAAGTTTCATGAAGATGCTGAAATTATTAGCCTCTTTTTAATATTTAAGAAATAATATATATTTTTGACATTTTAACTCGTTGTTTTAATTGGTATCCATGATACCTGCAGGTATCATGGTTACCAATTCAACACATTCTTTTTATCAATGAACAAAAAACCTATATGAAAAACTGAAGTTCTGCCAATTTGTCACAATACATTAATTTCCACTGCATTTCTGAACAATTTTTCTATTGACTGAAAATCCCTAAATCCTGGAATCCAAAGTTGGCATTTTTCGGAATGTGAACTAACTATGCAATTATGAAACTGATAGTTGTTATATGCTTGAGCTACCATTAACAATATTGAGTTAACACATTGTATGGTAACCACAATACAGCATTTTCAACCATCAGGCACCTGTATAGTGGTAGAATTGTATGATATAGACAGACAGTTTGGCAGTTTGGGTACTGGTAGGTTGGTTTTTCGTCTCCTTACCTGTTTTCTCTAGATATACCTTTTACCTTAGTTATTATTGATGTATAATAGCGGTGCCCTGAATGGCTAAATATTATCTGAGTGGAAAATTGAAGAGCTTCTCGAGATGATATCATCTTTATGTTGATAGGTTAGGATTGTATGGGAACCTAATTTGAATATCTTACTACATTGTCATGCTCTTTTGAACATAGCGTATTTGATATATATTGCTGATTGATTTCGATAACGTCTTAACTCAATAATTGCTCAATCATTTCAATAATGGCATAACTGAACATTGCAATTTTTTAGTTACGTACATCATCTTTTCCAGAAATTATGATAACTTTTTTACAAAAGAAAATTTTAATTAAAACTCAATTAATGGTATTATGATTAATTTAAAGTTTTAAACGGATGAAAAAAAAAATCCTCAAGTGAAAAATGAACATTTTTGAAATTGGCCGTTACTGAAATTAACGAGCAACATTAATTGCTACAGTTCAACGCCAGATAAAATTACAAGTTTAGATTACAAGTTTAGTTACAAATGCATGTTACAAGTGTGGTTCAATTGCCACAATTCCCCACTTGTCCCAAGTACGTATAACAACGTCATATCTTTTCACTTGTTGACGATTTGGTTTAAAAGGAAAGCAATTCAATGGTCACGAATAAAAGGGGCCGTAAAGACTTGTAAAGGGGCCTTGTAAAGATTGTAAAGGAGGCTGTATGCCTTTAGTAAAGCTCAACTAAGACTGTCACGAACGTTAGAAAAAGTACTGATATGGTGAAATAGTTTCTGTGTTTACTTTGTGATTTTGTAAAGGAAAAATGTGATGATATATTTCTTGGGGCAGACTTTAAATTTTTTATTTTACTATAAAAAGGAAATATAACATTAATATGTGACACTTAATATATAACATGTATCTTAAATGTGGTACGTGTAATTTAAGTGTGGCACATGTTTTTTAAGTGTGGTACATGTAATTTAAGTGTGGCACATGTTTTTTAAATGTGGTACATGTAATTTAAGTGTGGCACATGTATCTTAAATGTGGTACATGTAATTTAAGTGTGGCACATGTATCTTAAGTGTGGTACATGTATCTTAAGTGTGGTACATGTATTTTAAGTGTGGTACATGTACCTTAAGTGTGGTACATGTATCTTAAGTGTGGTACATGTATTTTAAGTGTGGTACATGTATTTTAAGTGTGGTACATGTATCTTAAGTGTGGTACATGTATCTTAAGTGTGGCACATGTATCTTAAGTGTGGTACATGTATCTTAAGTGTGGTACATGTATTTTAAGTGTGGTACATGTACCTTAAGTGTGGTACATGTATCTTAAGTGTGGTACATGTATTTTAAGTGTGGTACATGTATTTTAAGTGTGGTACATGTATCTTAAGTGTGGTACATGTATCTTAAGTGTGGCACATGTATTTTAAGTGTGGTACATGTATCTTAAGTGTGGTACATGTATTTTAAGTGTGGTACATGTACCTTAAGTGTGGTACATGTATCTTAAGTGTGGTACATGTACCTTAAGTGTGGTACATGTATTTTAAGTGTGGTACATGTATTTTACGTGTGGTACATGTATTTTAAGTGTGGTACATGTATCTTAAGTGTGGTACATGTATCTTAAGTGTGGTACATGTACCTTAAGTGTGGTACATGTATTTTAAGTGTGGTACATGTATTTTAAGTGTGGTACATGTATCTTAAGTGTGGTACATGTATCTTAAGTGTGGTACATGTACCTTAAGTGTGGTACATGTATCTTAAGTGTGGTACATGTACCTTAAGTGTGGTACATGTATCTTAAGTGTGGTACATGTATCTTAAGTGTGGTACATGTATTTTAAGTGTTGTACATGTATCTTAAGTGTGGTACATGTATTTTAAGTGTGGTACATGTATCTTAAGTGTGGTACATGTATCTTAAGTGTGGTACATGTATCTTAAGTGTGGTACATGAATCTTAAGTGTGGTACATGTATCTTAAGTGTGGTACATGTACTTGGTACATCTTTTTCATTTCTTTCGCTACATTTACCAAATCTTCCCAGTGTCAACTCCTAGCAATATAACTTTTTTAATAAAGCTCATCTTTGTGTAGGTTGTACCAGGTCTCTTCACTGAAAATACTATTGTCATACAATACTGACACAATACTCACACAATACTGGCACAATACTGACACAATACTGGCACAATACTGGCGGAGCATTGTGAAATATCATCACATTTCAAATATGTACTTACAATAACAGTTCTTATTAATTGTTTCTAGAAATGCTAGGAATCCTAGTTGTAATTCCTATGGTATTCCTATGGTAGTCCTATGGTATTCCTATGGTAGTCCTATGGTATTCCTATGGTAGTCCTAAGTATTCTTTGAAAACAAACACTGTATACCCTGTGTGACATTGTCATTAGCAGCATATGACAAATGAATCTGTTGGTGAAATAAAAGAAAAAAGATAATTGTTACAGGTTATGTGCATAGTTGTAATTATTAAAATTTGATATTATTTCTATATCAGCTAATATTTGGAAATTGTAATTATAACATGTATTTAGTAAAAAAAAGTACATATATGAATTGCATGTTGCTTTTGTTGTAAATGATTAGAATAATTATAAGAAAGTTTTTTGGTTCCACCTGTATTTAATTGCATATATTAATATTTTTTATTTTTATTTTAATAGTGCAAAATATGATGTAAATTTCATGTGAATAAAAAAGTAAAAAAAAATAATATAACCTAATTAATCTACTTATAATATATCCTATTAAATAATAAATACTATAATAAATTGAATAAAGAAATGTTCTTAAAGTTGATATAATTAATGTTATTATTAATGTTTTCTAGGCAGAAAATATAAACAATGAATATTTGTTTAGCGACAATGAAAATGTGGCCATATTACCCGTAGAGTTATTACTCATAGCGTTAAAATGTTATGATAACTAATGATTTTAATTATACATCTAATAGTGTTTGGTCATAGTCATTCTCATTATTTTTAGTAAATGATACATGTTGCTAATTTCAGTGATTATGAATATTTTATTTATATCTTATAGTATATAATAATTTAATTATCAGTTAAATAATAATTATTATTATATATAAAATTCTATTTTGATCGGAAATGTGGAACTGTTCGATAACTCGTAACTTACCCCATAAACCTAATTCCCACTTACCTAATTCACTAATGAACACTAACTATATATATTATATATATACTTAGTATATATAAGTTAAACCACAAAAACCACATTTAACCTCACACTGTACCATGTGGTTATTCCAAGCCTAACCACATTACTTAGCACTCGTGCTAACGATTCCTAAGAGAAACTGGAATATAGGGTAAGTTCTTAATTATCAGTCAGTACTACATCTCCGGACAAAAAAAAAAACAATATAAAAATTGTTATTATTACACAGTGCTATCTAATAATAACAAATTTTATATTGTTTTTTCTTATATGACCGAAGATGTAGTACTGACCGATAATTCGTAACTTACCCTAATTAGCTAGTTAATTTACTCCATAATTAAATAAGTAGAATAGTCTTATTACTTAGAGGTATTTTATTGTCAAATAAATTATTAAATTAAAAAGAATATCAAAATTTTCTTGAATAATTATTTTTCATTTAATTCTAATTATTATTCTCGATTATTCCTAATTTTTTAATAATATTTTTCTAGTGTTTTTGAATAAAGAAAAGTTATCATTATTTTACTTTTATTTATATTCTTTTTGATATGTTTCTAATATTCTTTTCTAATATTCTTGTTTTTAATGGAAAGATATTGTCTTTTTAAACAATTTGTTTTCTCAATTTGCCGAACTCTCTTCACCATTTCAATAAGTAGGTACTCTCTCTTTTTATCTAATTAAGTAATAATTAAGATACTCTTAAGAGTTTTAACTCCTTAATTAAGAGCTAATGAAGGTGTAACAGGTAATTAAGGCAGGTAAAACCACACTCTGGATTTCTTTTATTAGTTACGGATGGAAAAACTAATGGATGTTAAAAATAATAATGTATGTGGTAGCTACAAATAAAACGTTAGATTATCTGGAATATGGAGGTTAGAGTGATTATAAATAGGTTAAAATAACTAATGGAGGTTAAAATAACTAATGGAGGTTAGAATAACTAATGGAGGTTAGAATAATTAATGGAGGTTAGAATAACTAATGGAGGTTAGAATAATTAATGGAGGTTAGAATAACTAATGGAGGTTAGAATAACTAATGGAGGTTAGAATAACTAATGGAGGTTAGAATAACTAATGGAGGTTAGAATAACTAATGGAGGTTAGAATAACTAATGGAGGTTAGAATAACTAATGGAGGTTAGAATAACTAATGGAGGTTAGAATAACTAATGGAGGTTAGAATAACTAATGGAGGTTAGAATAACTAATGGAGGTTAGAATAACTAATGGAGGTTAGAATAACTAATGGAGGTTAGAATAACCAATGGAGGTTAGAATAACTAATGGAGGTTAAAATAATTAATGGAGGTTAGAATAATTAATGGAGGTTAGAATAACTAATGGAGGTTAGAATAACTAATGGAGGTTAGAATAACTAATGGAGGTTAGAATAACTAATGGAGGTTAAAATAACTAATGGAGGTTAGAATAACTAATGGAGGTTAGAATAACTAATGGAGGTTAAAATAACTAATGGAGGTTAGAATAACTAATGGAGGTTAGAATAACTAATGGAGGTTAGAATAACTAATGGATGTTAGAATAACTAATGGAGGTTAGAATAACTAATGGAGGTTAGAATAACTAATGGAGGTTAGAATAACTAATGGATGTTAGAATAACTAATGGAGGTTAGAATAACTAATGGAGGTTAAAATAACTAATGGAGGTTAGAATAACTAATGGAGGTTAGAATAACTAATGGAGGTTAAAATAACTAATGGAGGTTAGAATAACTAATGGAGGTTAGAATAACTAATGGAGGTTAGAATAACTAGTGGAGGTTAAAATAACTAATGGATGTTACTATAAATAATGGAGGTTATTATATATAATGGTGGTTAAAAGTGAAAGTTTAAAAAAATTATAAATGTAGGTTAAAAGTACTAATGGAGGTTACAATAAATATAATTCATAAATTTAATTCTAACCAAATGTTTCCTGGATAATGACCAACCGTTTCATCAAATTTCAGGCAATTTTGTTGAACACTTTTTCAGTTAAGCGAATAACAAGATGATAAATAAATGAATGCCGATTAAAACATATAACCTTAAGAAATTTGCAAAAGTAACGAGATTGCTTCTGTCTGTCACACTCACCTAATATTTTCAAACGGGTTATCAAAATTTCAACGTTAGAGAGTTTTTAGAAAAAAAAATTCTTATAGAAAGATGTCTATTCATCATCAGGAACAAGGAGCGAAAACTTGAACCCAACAATAAATTTTATGACCAACCGTCGTATATTGCTTTACTTTCTGTATTAGTTCTCTATCTTATATTTAATTATAGAATTATGTTGCATAATGTATATTAATTTCAAATTATCTAAAAGTAATTGTTATTGAACAAAAATTTTTCCCACATGCAAATAATATTGTTGGCAATTTTCTTCTTCTACAGCTAAGTTTTCTGTCTTCTTAACAATTCTAAATGAATTGAACTACCTTTAATTTCCATAAAATCGACTTATTTAAAATGCAGTAATTTTGACGTCACGTCTACACTAGTTTCTATAATTTACATCATATCAATTAATGTGAGAGACTTATTTAGTTAAATAAAGGTTATATTATTCTAATATTTAAAAACTTTAATATTTGTTTTTAATATTGAAGGCGGTAACATAGAAATATTATCCAAACAATATTGCACTAGAAAATATAAGTCATATTAATTATTATAGGTATATATAGCTCTGTTTATACTCATTTACCAATTTTCTGACACGATCGAAAATGTGGAACTGTCCGATCACTCGGAACTTACCCTAGTTACCGTTTATGACGATAGATAATTACCAACAATCAGATGACCATGCAAGAGCTTTGTTGTCTAGATTTAAACAGTAACTGTTTACTGTGTTGTTTATATGAGTTTCCGTTAGACAAATGTTACTACTATAAACCAATAATTTATTTATCTAGAGAATAATAAATAAAACAAAGATAAAAAATACGGAAGTGGGCCATAAAAATAACAGTTACATCGGAAGTAAAATTTATAGAGAGGTATTTATTTATTTGTTATAGGTAGTTTGATATGAAATTTGTCATAATATAACTAAAGCAAGAAGGATTATTCCTGGGATATTAAGGAATAAATCCATGTTGCCTGGGAAATTAAAACAAAATGAAGAGAGAATTAAAAAATATTAAATTTAAAAAATAAATTTATATAATTGTAAAAATAAAATAATCATCACAAGTACACATCACAAGTACACATCACAAGTACACACCACAAGTACACATCACAAGTACATCACAACTCATTAATTTATCTAATTAATAGGAAATACACTCGATATTTCCATTCAAGCGACGGAAGGGAAAATCTAAAGAAAGGAAATAAAAAGTGAAATAGGACCACTGGGTATCGAGTGGACCCGTTTAACGAACCTGGGGACCATCCTCTCTAATGCCACGTACGAATAGCACTAACAAGTGGTCAACAGATGAGCTAGGTAGGAATAGCATTACATGTGGTGAGTATATCATTTGCATAGGAATAACACAGTCAATAGTGTATGTGACAGGTGCAATCACGTTAAAGCATACAGTCATCTCAAAAATAACTTTTATTTCTTTATTTTATAGTATATTTTAATGAGTTATTGGTAACTAATTTTAATGTACAATTAATATAAATTGCATATACAGTTTACAGTTGATAAACACATTATAGTGACTGTACATAGGCTGTACAAGCCTGTATAGTATATGGGCCTGTATGTGTATAGTATATATAGGCTGTACTATATAGGCTCCTTTCTATTTATGTATAGTGTACTTTCTTAACGGTTTTCTTGAGCAGGTCTTCCATTTGGAATAATATATATGGTTGCTATGAATAGTTATCACATATATTCATTTTAAATATTATAATTACATTTACTTTTATTTTATTTAGATTATTTGCATAATCTTATTTTATATTAATATGGAGTTTTTCAATTATAATAATTGATTTTAACGATGACTAAATAAATTCATTTTAATTGTTATATTCTTTCTTATATGGTCGAAAATGTGGAACCATCCGATAACTCGGAACTTACCCTAATTGTTTCCTATTCAATTGATTTTATTTATCGCTTAAAATGATTTACCACATTTAAGCTGTCATGATTTTTCGAATTTATTTTAAGTTAAAACTGCGATATTTATTATTTTTAAACTGAATAATTACGATTTATTATATATTTACTTATTTATTCATTTATTATTTAAATATTTATTAATTATTCATTTTCTTATTTATTTACTTATTCATTTACATATTAATATAATTATCTACTTACCTATTTATTTACTAAGTTTATTTATTTTTCACTTTTGAGAGGCATTTCGAGTTTTCCCTTCAGGTTCAATTCTCGAACCAATCAGTCCTGTATTTTCTTAATTCGTAACAAGTGTTCGTAGGGGTCATCACAGCAAGTGTTCGTAGGGGTCATCACAACAAGTGTTCGTAGGGGTCATCACAACAAGTGTTCGTAGGGGTCATCACAACAAGGGTTCGTAGGGGTCATCACAACAAGTGTTCGTAGGGGTCATCACAACAAGTGTTCGTAGGGGTCATCACAACAAGTGTTCGTAGGGGTCATCACAGCAAGTGTTCGTAGGGGTCATCACAACAAGTGTTGGTAGGGTTCATCACAACAAGTGTTCGTAGGGGTCATCACAACAAGTGTTGGTAGGGGTCATCACAACAAGTGTTCGTAGGGGTCATCACAACAAGTGTTCGTAGGGGTCATCACAACAAGTGTTCGTAGGGGTCATCACAACAAGTGTTCGTAGGGGTCATCACAACAAGTGTTCGTAGGGGACATCACAGCAAGTGTTCGTAGGGGTCTTCACAACAAGCGTTGGTAGGGTTCATCACAACAAGTGTTCGTAGGGGTCATCACAACAAGTGTTGGTAGGGGTCATCACAACAAGTGTTCGTAGGGGTCATCACAACAAGTGTTCATAGGGGTCATCACAACAAGTGTTCGTAGGGGTCATCACAACAAGTGTTCTTAGGGGTCATCACAACAAGTGTTCGTAGGGGTCATCACAGCAAGTGTTCGTAGGGGTCATCACAACAAGTGTTCGTAGGGGTCATCACAGCAAGTGTTCGTAGGGGTCATCACAACAAGTGTTCGTAGGGGTCATCACAACAAGTGTTCGTAGGGGTCATCACAACAAGTGTTCGTAGGGGTCATCTCAACAAGTGTTCGTAGGGGTCATCACAACAAGTGTTCGTAGGGGTCATCACAACAAGTGTTCGTAGGGGACATCACAGCAAGTGTTCGTAGGGGTCATCACAACAAGTGTTCATAGGGGTCATCACAACAAGTGTTCGTAGGGGTCATCACAACAAGTGTTCTTAGGGGTCATCACAACAAGTGTTCGTAGGGGTCATCACAGCAAGTGTTCGTAGGGGTCATCACAACAAGTGTTCGTAGGGGTCATCACAGCAAGTGTTCGTAGGGGTCATCACAACAAGTGTTCGTAGGGGTCATCACAACAAGTGTTCGTAGGGGTCATCACAACAAGTGTTCGTAGGGGTCATCACAACAAGTGTTCGTAGGGGTCATCACAACAAGTGTTCGTAGGGGACATCACAGCAAGTGTTCGTAGGGGTCATCACAACAAGTGTTCATAGGGGTCATCACAACAAGTGTTCGTAGGGGTCATCACAACAAGTGTTCTTAGGGGTCATCACAACAAGTGTTCGTAGGGGTCATCACAGCAAGTGTTCGTAGGGGTCATCACAACAAGTGTTCGTAGGGGTCATCACAGCAAGTGTTCGTAGGGGTCATCACAACAAGTGTTCGTAGGGGTCATCACACCAAGTGTTCGTAGGGGTCATCACAACAAGTGTTCGTAGGGGTCATCACAACAAGTGTTCGTAGGGGTCATCACAACAAGTGTTCGTAGGGGTCATCACAACAAGTGTTCGTAGGGGACATCACAGCAAGTGTTCGTAGGGGTCTTCACAACAAGTGTTCGTAGGGGTCATCACAACAAGTGTTCGTAGGGGTCATCACAACAAGTGTTCGTAGGGGTCATCACAACAAGTGTTCGTAGGGGACATTACAGCAAGTGTTCGTAGGGGTCTTCACAACAAGTGTTCGTAGGGGTCATCACAACAAGTGTTCGTAGGGGTCATCACACCCTGTGCCTGTAAACCGAAGCCACTGCGCATGCGTGTAATCAGAACAGAGTGGACATCTGAGAGTCATCTCCTGGTCACTTCCGACTGCTATACCTTGCAAACTATATGCAAAGCTTATATAGGATACACTTTAAAGGATATACTAGGACAAAGGGTAACTATAGGGTATGTTATGAATTGTCGGTCAGTTTCACATCTTCGGTCATATAAGAAAAAGCGATATAATAATTATAAATTTATCTTTGGTATTGGTACCCATGATACCTGTAGGTATCATGGATACCAAAACTTGTATGTATCATGAATACTAATTAAATACTAATTATTTTATTGTTTTTTCTTATAGACCGAAGATATGAAACCGACCGATAATTCGTAACTTACCCTAATTCGTTTTAACAAATTTATTTTAAAATTGTAATTTTGAGAATGGCTGTGCATCTTTTCAAGTATTGTTTTAATTCTCCTTTTCACTTCCTCTCTACTTTCCTAGCGACTTTTTTGCCGCCGAAACCAAGCGATTATGTTCGCTTTAATTTTTCTAATTAATATCATCAACATGAGTACAAAAGAGATCTAAAAAGCGGAGGGAGAGCAACCGTGAAAACGGTTCCCATCCGACTTCATGGCGGAAGAAATTTATAAATAAAATCTGACAGGTTTGGCCTGGCAGGTAGGTAGAACTTTAAACTAGAACTGTCAGATCAAGTCGATTGTCTGAATTACCATCTTAGATAATTACTATCTTAATAAGTTATATTTTAAAATTTTCGTCTTGTTCTAACTAGTTCATTTAACTTTAAAATTAAATTGTATGTATCATTTATGTAAGCTTGTCGGATAGTTGATGAATAAACGATTGGTTAATATACAGTTCGTACATCTGGTGGTTGATTCAACTCAATGGTAGTCAAAAAGCATGGCCCCTTGTCGATGATCATCTCAAGATGCTGCCGATGATTTCAAGTGAAAGAAAACCAACCGAATCTAGGTTCCTTTGCATTAGAATTAAAAACCTACCTGCCTCTTATCATTCAAATAAAACCTAACAATTTCAGTGAATGCATACGGAAGTGAGAGTTCGATATTCAAAGTTTTAGATATTCAGACGTGTGCTTGAGAAAATATAGTCGAACTTGCGGTTGAGACCAACCGTCTAAAAGCAAAGAAAGTCAGCCAAACTCCCCTCTACCTACTGAGGTCTCACTTTACCAACATTATACCACAGGACCGCCTAATTGAGGTAGGAGAAGGTTAATGGGCTTAACTCTGAGAAACCGCCATCATTATTCCAGCCTGTCTTGGAATATAATTATTCCAGTCTGGGAATTGATTTGCTAATTTGTATTGTATTTAATACAGTGGAATAAATCTATAATTACTTCTATAGTTTTCTTGGGAACAACTGCTAGGTAGTTTCTAATTAAAGTCAACAACTATTCATATTTTCATTCATTTTATAATAATAAAGCGAAAAGTGACTAAGTAGTACTAAGTTTTTATTAGTATTTTAAAGTATATATTAAAAAAAAGAGGCTTAACAAATTGATTTTAATGGAGTTACATCTGATTTATTGTAACTTGTATTTTCTATTAATGTCATATAATTAACTTTTCTGCAAATTAATTTTCATTTCCTATATATTTTCTCCATAAAGTTCTTCAACCCATAAAAGTTTATTCCTAGGGACCAACCGCGGTTTTTTTTACCATTCTCGTTTCCGGTGAGTTGTTGAAGTTAGCCGCAACTTTTCCAAAGTGTGACTTGTTTCCCCACATCTAGCGACACATTTCGCCGAGAGAGAAAAAGAACAGGGATTAAAAAAACAGACATAATGAACCCTGACGGCTGTTGGTTTTGGTAATTTGGTCCCTTGTTCCAATGCTATCAATAAATTAGAGTCTAAATGAAAACACTTTCCATATTATTATAAACAAAAAACAAAAAGCAAGTCAGTTATACGATATTATCTACTATTATTTTTATTTTTAACTTTTTATTATTTTGATTTTTTTTTCTAAAATTTTTAGATTTTTTTTGTATATACCTATATGTTTTTGATTTTTTTTTGTATAAATTGTTTAGATTTTTTTTGTTCAGAAATAATTGCACAATTCAATTAATATTTTTCACTTTAATACGAGCATTATGTATAGCACAAGGTAATATAATTTATATGTTGAAAAAAATACAATGACACGATAAAAACATGTTATTTAATACTGAAACATTATTTAACAATGCCATGAAATAATCTTTGAGATCGAAAGCGAAAACACTTTCCCGTACGTTCGCGCATTTTTAATATCGGATCAATATTTTCATCCGAATCGCAGATTTTCTTTTAAATTTTATTTAAAAGTGTTCAGTGAAGGGTTATTGTAACTAGAGTCGCAAAGTGTGTCAAAATATTAAAGTATGCCATAGTACAGCCTCGCGTCCCAATGGCACTCGTTCTACAGATACGCGTGCATTTCGTCCACATAATTATTAAGCCTGAAGGCCTATGTAATAAGGTACTTCCGTATTTCGAGCCTATTTAAGCATCTGTTTATCATAGTTTTACGATCTTTATTTATAAAACCACCATCGGTCAATAAAAATGATCTACTTTTATTGTCTAAGCCTCGGAAATAACGAAGGTGTCAAGTGACGGAAAACGGTTTTGGTGAACAACAACAGGTGGGCGGGGCTACTTAGGTAGCTCCGCCCTCTTTCTAACGGTCGCAGCTGCCCGAGGCCTGTGTTCGGAGTTTCAGATGTAGTTGAAGACCTGTAGAAGTGTGGTGCAAGTGTGTCGTATAGCTGACGAAGGACACGTCAAGTGGATTGATAGCTGCTTATCAGAGCTCTAGAAATACTTCCTGATTGTTATTGTTGAGGATTGAAATCATGAAGACGGAGGGGACTAAGATCACTCGTCCAATGAGTGAATCCAGAAAAGTAAGTTGAAAATAATAATATGATTAAAAATAAATACAATATAACTTATGCAAAAAATTAGAGATGGCAAATTTTATGCAATGAGTTGAAAGAAATTAATATATTTGTAATATAGGGTAAGTTCTTGATTATCGGTCAGTTCCACATTTTCGGACACGTAAGAAAAAACGATATACTAATAATTATTTATTTAATTTCATGGATACCAATTAAATTAAAATTAAATAATTATTAGTATATCGTTTTTTCTTATGTGTCCGAAAATGTGGAACTGACCGATAATTAAGAACATACCCTAGTAAATATATTTAAAAAAAAGTAGTTACTGTTATTTTTTTAGCATATTTTTTAATACACCTGCTCATCTACGAAAATATTATCAACTAAGATGAAATTAATGCTAGTAATTTTTTTTTTCTTTAATTAGTCACATATTTAATGCAATTTTGATTAAAAATTTATTTTTTTACTTTGACAATTTGATATTGCCTAATCAAAGTATTGCTCAAAGTATCAAAGTATTAAAAATTATTGTAATAAAAAAATCATCAATAATTAATTTATTTTCAAATGAGAAATTGATTGGTAGCTATATTTTGTTTTCTTATATCCAAATCTTCGTTCATATAGGAAAAAAATATATGATAATTTAAGTTTCATTTTAATTATTAAATAGTTTGTTTCTTATATGACCGAAGATGTGAAACTGATCGATATTTCGTAACCTACCCAATCTTAGTTTAAATACAGCTATTTAGATTGATTAGGACTGTGACTAAGTTTTATCTTTTTCTTCAGATTCGCAAACCTCTGATGGAGAGGAAAAGGAGGGAAAGAATCAACGCCTCCTTGGAGCAGTTGGCAGTGCTCCTGAAGGAGGCTAAGGTGGTGGCCCAGGACAAACCTGTGTCCAAGATAGAGAAGGCAGATATCCTAGAGCTGACTGTACAACACCTGATGAAGAACTGTGCTGTCAAGAAAAAGGAGGAACGGGGAGAATCTTCCGGATTGCAAAAAGCTAATTCCGACAATCAAGAATCTAGGGTGAACGTAAAATCAGAGTCTGCAGCAATTCCCCAAAACATCGAATCTAATGATTTTCCAGTCCGTGCCATAGTAAACCAAGGTGTCAGTACATCTAAAATATCTCCTGCCGTTGAATCTAAGGATTCAAACAAAGAAACATACAAGAAAGGTTTTCAAAGTTGCATTCACACAATCAAAGAAGTCCTGAAAACAAGCGCTGTCACAAACGAACAACCAGTGGAAGAACGTTTGATAAATCATTTAACGAAATATCTTGACACCTTACCTCACGAACCAGAAAGTCCCATGAACAATTGTTCTGCAGGCAAATTAAAGTCGTCTCAAGCAGTTCAAGTCAACCAAACCGATGGTAACAATTCTGCTAGCAGTTCTTCTCGAGATGTTCCTTTGATAGCTAATGGTCCGGAAGGTTATCCACTTCATCGGAGTACTGTGGGAAGTTCGTATCAGTTTTCGCCGTCAGTTTCGTCTAGCAGTACCTACCATCCTGCTGGCCCTTCTACCTCAAAAAATTTGACACCCTTTTATGATCCGGTGAAATCTAATAGCAGGCAGTTTAAACAATTAGGTAATTCTACAAAGAATCAACGGACTCCTCTTGCAACTTTAGACCAGAACATTCTTCCGAGTCCCTTTTCGAATACTCTAAATAGAATACCTGATCGTCCAAAGCCTTTTAACAATGCTGAAAATGTTAATAATGTTAATGTTAGCAGTAGAGCTCCACTGCGATCTATAGGAAACATTATGCCAAATCAGCATGATATGTCTGGTGTCGTGCCAAATCAGCATGCTAGGTCTGGTGTCATGCTGAAACAGAGAGATGGTCGAAACCACCCTTACAGGAGACCACAGGAGGTTAACCATGTGGCGCAACCAAATAACCAACCGGACAACCAGGATCAGATCACCAGTAGGGTTTGGCGTCCCTGGTAAAAACTTTCAACTCAATTTTGGCAAAATTTAGGTTTTTATTTTGTTTTTGATAAATAGGATAAATTAGTTTTGGCTGTTTTTGGTAAATAGGATAAATTAGTTTTGGCTGTTTTTGGTAAATAGGATAAATTAGGTTTGGCTCTTGTTGGTAAATAGGATGAATTTAGGTTTGGTACTTTTGATAAATTTTCAAACTATGTAATTAGATCAAAATTCCCCTAGAATATTTCTTAAGCTTGTTGTGTCATTTTATAGTTAAGTTTTTTTTTATGTTTTTTAAGTTTTGTTATTGATTTCTTCGATGCTCTCGTCATATGATTTCCAAAACTAAATTTTTTTAGGATTTTTATAATATCATGATAAATAATCTTTTGATATTTTACTTCTAAACATGGTCAATGTTCATTAAAATTCTAGTTAGGTCATCTCTTTTTTTTTTGTTAACTGTGATATGTAGGTATAGGTGTTTGAAGTTTTTTTTGTGTTTTTAAAAATATAAAATGTTATAAAAAAGAAAAAACCTAAAATTTTGACTATTTTGTTTGTTACCCCACTTTTATGAAAATTGTGATTTGTTTTAAAAATATTTATGAAGTAATATTAATATATACATTTAGATTTACAGAAAAATGCACTTAGAATATATAAAGGTATGATTTTTTTAAATTAAAAGTTAAAAAAAATATATAAATGCAAAATGAATAGAAAATAGAATAAAAAGTTCAGAAATAAAATGAAAATGAAAAATAAAATGAATATGAATAATAAAATTAAAAGTTCTAGAAATAAAATGAGTTGTTATGCAAAATAAAATAAAAAGGTCAAAACTGAAATGAATATTAAAAAAAAAAAAGTTTACTGATAATTGAGTGTTATTATATGTTTTTTTTAGGTATTGAAAAGATATATTGTAAATAAAAGATAAAGTTATATATCAACTTTTTATCAAAAGTAACTTTAATTGTTGCTTGATGGAAAGTAACAATTTGTGATTGAAAAATAAAAAAATTATAAATTAATTTTATGGAAAAAACTTATAAGAAATTCAATAACGTGCTTCTAATTTGCTAGTGGTACAGATACCTTTTTCAAAATTATTATACAACTGTGAAGAGATTTTCAATGAGAAAATCCTAGAGTGGAAAACATATTTTGTATGCTATAAACACTGGGCAAGTTTCGAGTTATCGGACGGTTCTATATTTTCGATCATACAAGAGAAATATATAATTATTTATTATCTCACTCTATTATAGTTGGTATCCATGATACCTGCTGATATCATGGATACCAGGTATCATGGATACCAACTAAAATAACGAGTTAGAGTGTCAACTCATTTTTTTTATATGATCGAAAAAGTATAACCGTCCGATAACTCGGAACTTCCCCTTTACCACTCAAAATTTCGAAAATATTGATAAAATGTGAGAAAGTTTAACAAGTGTCAAGAATTTGGCCCCGTGGGTAAAATGTGGGAGAAAAAATCCTCGGAATTTTGGGTATTTTTTACTGGAATTTTTTAGACGAAATGTTTCATATCTAAAGTATGGAATTATATTTTGATACCTATGTAATTATCTATTGATATAATATATAAATATAATCACCCATATATAATTTTTCTTATCTTTATCTGTCTGTCAGTTTGTCTGTCACGCTTTAAGTATTATTCAGAAATTAGGCCGAATTAGTTAAATAAATGATTTCATTAATTTAATATTGTATTATTTAAAATCTACAGTGTTTAAATGAGTTATTTACAAGCTCTGTCATTAAAATTATATACTCTATGCTATAATATTATCGTCATTATTCAATTAATAACTTTAGCTAAATCTGAGGTACCAGAAGTGTGGATAGTTAAATTATACAAATATTGATACTATTGAGAACACGTTATTCTTAACGGGTAAGTACACTAGTTATTATTATTGATACCATTGAGAACACGTTATTCTTAACGGGTAAGTACACTAGTTACAAATATTGATACTATTGGGAACACGTTATTCTTAACGGGCAAGTATACTAGTTATAAATATTGATACTTTAGAGAAATCGCTATTCTTAACGGGTAAGTACACTAGTTACAAATATTGATACTATTGAGAACACGTTATTTTTTTAATATTTATATATAATACATAAAAAAAAATAATATTTATATAAAATACATATATTCCCCATTTTTAATATTAATTAATCCATATAATGATTCAGAGACTAATTATTGCATATTTATTCTATATTACTTAAATTCTATCAAAATAACCTCTTGATAAAATTCAATTAATCCCAAAATAGTTCGTTAGGTCCCATTAAAATGCTTTCGTTCATTTTTCCCATGGCATAACATTTTTGTACAGTGTTAAAGTGCACCTGAAGTGCTACCTATTGTACAACGTGTCAATTAGCCATCTGATAAAATTGTAACACGACGTCAAGATGTCGCCAATGCAGGTGCACTTCAGTCACAGTCGCTCACACTCAAACAGGTCACTATTCAATGCATTTAGGAGCATAAGACTCTTGTCACTGACTGTATCAGCCCCTCGGAAAAATTCCCACAGTTTCTCGTGGGCGTGGGATTTTTCCCTCAGCTTTTCCCACAGAGGATAAAATGGAGTCATTGTTTAAGCTGTGTTCATTTGGCAGCTCGGATCTAGGAGTAATTTGTGCACTGGTCAACTGTTGATGGATATGTACTTTGTGTACTAATAATGTAAGTACTTTGTGTATAAATACATATTGTGACTAATTTCCCACACTGTATGCATATTTAATGGGTATGAACCCTTTGTTACACTAATGGAAGAGAGTGCTATTCATGTGTGTAATTGCCTAAATATTTATCAAACATCCGAATTTTAAATAGAGTTGTATGGAAGTGCATACCTGATGGGGTAAGTTACGAATTATCGCAGAGATCCGCATCTTAGATCATACTTGAAAAAATGAAAGATGTAATATTGTTCAACTTTTATCATATTTGGTATCCATGATACCTTTAACATTTATCATATTTGGTACCCATGATACCTACACTCCTACAGGTATCATGGATACGAAAAAGTTAAACAATATTATATATTTCTTCGGTATATGGTATATACCACAACTTTCCACTAGCGCACCTGCCCGTCAAAAATACCTTTTCTGACGTCAAATATAAAAAAAAACAATATATAGAATGAAAAATAAATATAAATTTTTAAAATAAATATATATAATAAAAAAGAACATTGTTGTTCAGTACTTTAATTTATAAAATTATTCTTTAATTCATTAAATTTAGCGATAAAATTTATAATAATAATCAGATATGATACTTTTCTGGTAATTTGACCTAGGTTACAAAATGCTCAGGGCTCAGGTCTGCAGAAAAGCTATTATGTGTTAAAATAAAGATTAACGTTAACAGAATCATACAGTCTAACACATCCATTCAAAATATATGCAAAAACATAATTTCATTGCACATTGTAGTTTTTTGTATATATTTCCATTATATGATAAATATATTGTATATATTTCCATTATATTATTAATATATTGTATATATTTCCATTATATTATTAATATATTGTATATATTTCCATTATATGATAAATATATTGTATATATTTCCATTATATTATTAATATATTGTATATATTTCCATTATATTATTAATATATTGTATATATTTCCATTATATGATAAATATATTGTATATATATCCATTATATTATTAATATATTGTATATATTTCCATTATATTATTAATATATTGTATATATTTCCATTATATGATAAATATATTGTATATATTTCCATTATATTATTAATATATTGTATATATTTCCATTATATTATTAATATATTGTATATATTTCCATTATATGATTAATATATTGTATATATTTCCATTATATTATTAATATATTGTTTATATTTCCATTATGTTATTAATATATTGTTTATATTTCCATTATGTTATTAATATATTGCATTTATATTTTCCAATTAAATTATTCATTAGAAATTATTCGAAAGATATTTTTGTTTTATTTAGTTACATGTGAATTTTTTTCCTATAACTCTTAGTTATAAAATTCCTAACAGATACAAAAGTTCTGCAAAATATAATGTTGAGAAAAACTGAATGATATGATAGTACTAAAGTAGGGTAAGTTTCGAGTTATCGGACGGTTCCACAGTTTCGATCAAAAAAAAAAATATTGATATAATTTAAGTTATTAACTCATTATTCTATTTC
The DNA here is from genome assembly GCA_947561585.1 of Caprella mutica. Lineage (NCBI taxonomy): Eukaryota > Metazoa > Arthropoda > Malacostraca > Amphipoda > Caprellidae > Caprella > Caprella mutica. Next base: position 138,950 of record CANNZV010001809.1, on the reverse strand, counting down.
GTATCCACGATACCTCCAGATATCATGGATACGAATTAAAACACGCGGTATATTTCATATCCATGATACCTGTATCATGGATACCAATTGAAAGATGAGTAAAAATGTTAAATATATTTTTTTCCTGTAAATCATTGTACTGTATCAATGATTCCCACTTGATCCATTCCCATTCCTTGTATTCCAGTATAGTAACGCGAGCTGTAAGTATGTCTCATTTATTTTCTCTTTAATTGGACACGGGAATGGGTGTCTTTGTTGCTTTTTAGTATCAAATAGAGAGTAACAAATGCCTTGCATTCTTAAAAATACTCACAGGAATTTTATAACAATCAGTACATAGATGTACCTATACGAAGCAAGCACTTGTACCTACGCCACACGGATTAGCGCCAACCGAAATTGGGGATTTAGTACCAACATTTACTTTGCCTGAAATGTGTCGCATGGCTTAAAATGTTCAAAACTTTAATTTCTATTAAAATACAGTAAAAAAGTAATAGTTATATACTATATATAGGCTTGTTTTATGATTATAAGTTTTCAATATATTTAAAATATATATTTTAATTATTACCTATCACTGAATTAATATTTAGTTAATATATGTATTAGATTTTACAAATACATAACAATTTTTATTTATTTATATATACACATTAAATTTTCAAATACATTAAAAATTTTATATGCATTGGAAGTGGTATTTACATTAAAAAGGGCATAATAGGCTTTACAATAGGTAGGCTAATTTTCTATTGTAGTTAGGTGTCTCTTCCAATTCCCAGTGCATTCCTTCTTTAGATCATTTAAATGTGACATTGCAGACCCTTGCGCTAGGCAGTGAGAAACCGCATGCAAAATTACCGCTAATAGACAATCTACGGACCTTTATTCTTTGGGCCTGAAAAATGTAAAGAGGAGAATGAGAGGAGAATGAGAAGAGAGTGAGAGGAGAGTGAGAGGAGAGTGAAAGGAGAGTGAGGGAAGAGTGAGAGGAGAATGAGAGAAGAGTGACAGGAGAGTGAGAGTAGAATGATAAATTCAATTCTTTCTTTTATTTCAATCACTTTATTTTCTTTTATCGGTGTCTAAAAATATCCATTGTTTTATTTCACTTCAATAGTTCCTATACATTTCACGTCTAATGGTCTCCACTCTAAGTATTTGACTCCATTCATCAACAATAAGGATTTTTTTTAACCTATTTATACTCTTTGGTTTTTTCCTAACGGTCTCTTGTATAGAAATAAATACAGTTAATTTTCTCTCGTTTATGCTGTTTGTTTAATTGAAGATCTTTTTGTTTCTATATATTTATTGTTCCCCAAAAGTGTCTCTGGAAGTTTAGGAGAGGGACCATTGTATCTGAGTAACAATTTATCAACATACAATACAGAAAAGCTTCTCTATTGTTTTTGAATGCTTAAATAAAATATTGACTTTTTAAAGACATTAATTTACAATTAGATGGGATACATTCTTAATTTATTACATGCTGATGTACAGGTACATTATAAATGCTCCCTTCTGTATTAAATCATTTATTACTATTCTAATATAGCATATTTTAATTCACTATTTTCTTATATGAAGATTATAAAAAAAATTATATTAATTTTACTTCATGTTTTGTTTATGATTTAACTATAATTTTTCTATCACTTAAATCGTCTATTTTTCTTTCTTATTAACATTAATTTCGTTCATAAACTAAATGTTTAAACTATCCAATAACTATTTTACCCACCAATCTCAATATTCTTAGAAAGCACACTCTAAAATACGTATTCGAAAAGTGCCTTTTTATTGTAAGTTTGAATCCCTAAGGAGGCTGTGGTTTTCGTCATCAGTTTCATTGAGAGTCCAAAGAAGCGGTTCAAGTGATGGCCAGAGAATTATTTTGATCTTGTTCTGTTCGGACACGGTCCTTTGTGCTCTAACCGGAAACTTGTTTAGCATTTCTGGTGCTTTATGTTAAAAAGAGCATGTGGCAATTACATGTATTGTCATCTTGCTCAAAGACTGGTGAATTCTATTGTCACTAACTAGTCTTTTTAAACGGTTTCGGAATGATTTTTATACTATAGAGGTTAGATGTTTAGATAAATGCATTTTGGTCTACTATATGAATATTTAAACTTGGATATAGGTTAGATATATAGATACTACCTATATGAATATTTAAACTAGTTTATATGGGTTAGATATCTAAATAGATTTATTTTTGTCAACTGTATGGATTTTAAAAGCAATATGTAAAATTGATATTCAGATTTGGTCTACGATATGAACATTTAAATGTATATTTACATAAACAACAAATTATTATCATTAGACAAATTCACTAATAATATTCGAAATATATCTGTCCTTATAATTCTATACTGCACGATTTATTCTTCTAAAAACTCAGAAGAAATTCCTCAATTCTCAAAACGATTCCACCTTCAATCAAAAACATATTTTTTGCTCAAAAAAAGCAGTTTCTTTTCCTAAAATCGACGAATGAGAGCATAGATCAGTACTATTTCTTTAGCCAAATACCAGGGAGGGAATCACTCCTTGCGGCTCATATCAATTTGCCATCTTTTGATATCAAATGTAACCGAACACTCGGGCTACCTATTCCGAGGATTTAATTTTCTAAAACCCGGAAGAGGAGATCGAGTGACGTGCTTTGGTATCTGGCGACACGCGGCAATGAGATGCTTCTGCAGCCTTTAAATGGGACTATGGATGAGATGGAATAAAATATGTGAGTCGTCTTTAACGGTTAATATTTCTATTTCGTTAATTATTTAGATATGAAAGCAGTTTTTCGAAATATGCTATTTGTCAAAATATGCTATTTGGTCAAAATAGTATGCTATTTGTCAAAATATGCTATTTGGTCGAAATAGGCTATTTGTCAAAATATGCTATTTGTCAAAATATGCTATTTGTCAAAATATGCTATTTGTCAAAATATTCTCTTTTATGAAACAAGCTGTTTTTTTCGAAATAGGAATGCTTATTTTCAAAATATGCTATTTTTATGATTTGCAATTTTTCAAAATATGCTATATTTCAAAATATACCATTTCAAAATTTGCTTATAGGCTAATTTCCCAATAAATTCTTTTCACAATAGGTTCTCCATCATTTAACGACGTAATAGGCTATTTGTTTTCACATATTCTCATGGCGCTAAAATCGCTGTGCATATCCAGATGCATAGAGAGCAGGAAAAGCAGGACGCATTCCTTGGAAGAAAGGCGCACCGCCCCTTGCTTCCTGGTCCACTTTTTAGGGTTAAGATTATTCACATTCTTAGACATAATAGGACAAATGGGACAACTGTACATAGTGTCTCAGTAGATAGTAAGAATGTAGTGACATTGTGTAGGACAGACACACTTACCTACCTACAGACACACGACATCTGCTTCTTTCGCTAAAATGTAACCATCAAAATTTAGAGATAATTCGATAATTTGGGTAAGTTAGGAGTTATCGGTCGGTTTCACATCTTCGTTCATATAAGAAAAAACGATAATAATTATTCATCAATTTTTATTTTTATTGGCATCCATTGTACTTGCAGGTATCATGGATACCAATAAAATAAAAATATTATTATATCGTTTTTTCTTACATGTCCGAAGATGTGAAACCGACCAATAATTCGAAAATTAATATGATTTCTTAACTGTTTTGATGCTACTTTAATGTAAAGTTTTTTTATCTTAGTTAAATGTAATTTCAATTGCAATACAGTATTATTTATGAAAGGTTATAGATTTACAATATAGTTTATTAGTTAGTTTTGGGTTAAATTGATTAAATACTTACTTTAAGTTGCAAGACGAGATGTTTTAAGTTTTCATTGATTGGTGAGGATTATAGGTAAGAAAGGAGAGAAAGAGAGAAGGAGAGAAGGAAGTGGGTGAGAGGAAGTGAAGGATTAGGGAAGTAGAGACAAGTTGCTTACTGCTCTTAAAATCATTAACAGTTTAAATTAAAAGTAAAAACTGTCAAATTTTAACTAATGAAAATTAAGAAAATTTAACCTCTTACAGTCGAATCTTTTTGAAAATTTATTCATTTACTTATTCATTATATTGCTTATTTACTTATTATATTGCTTTGTAATAAAGGTATTATATTGTTGAAATAAATCATAACTGTTTGTGTGGTGATGAAAATATAGTTAAATTTCTTAAATTTTAAGAAATAGTGAAGAAATAAAAATGAAATGTTAATAAGTTGAATTTGAAATTCAGCATTTAGATATTATATTTCAGATTTTTTAAAAAATATGGCATTTATTTAAAATTAAGTACTCTCCATGCAGTATTTTTTATCTGACACTTCATAATTTTAGAAATTCTAAAATCTTTGAATTTATTATTTTCGTTGTTGAAAATTGTGGAGGTGGACATAAGCTTTACTTCCCCTTTTGTTTTTTATTATTAAATATGAATACTGTGGTATAATAGATATTATAAATAAATAAATATGATATATAGGAAATTAAATAGAAACAGTTGCATTGGCTTATTTATAAATATAACATTTATTTTATGATTTTTTTTTCATTTTGAATTTTTTATCATTCGATAAACCTGAAATTCTTAAATTGGTAATTAAATCATTTTAAATAACTCCCCAGCCCCAGCCCACCACTAAATGCAAACTCAGTACCTACCACGACAAGTGTAATACGATTCGCACGATTATTTATAGACCTGAGTTATTTTTTTCTTGCCTATATCAAATTACGTGGCATTTAAAATGGCATCGAATGTCTGATATCTTTCCCACTCTCTATTATAATATATTGGCCTCTTCAACCTATTTGTTTAAGGCAGTAAAGATAGAAAAAAAACGTTTTTTTATATATAGGCCTCGATATAAAATTAAGAGAGTTTTCCTTGTTCGGTTGGTGCAGTTATACAGGGTCTGTGTAGTTATACAGGGCCTGTATAGAGTATACAGGGCCTGTATAGACTGTACAGGTAGCTGCAGACTTCACCATAACGTCTTCTGAATCTCAACGGTTAACAGGTACAGTCGGGGACAGAATAAGTGTCCCTACATGTCTTATCAGTTAAGATATGAAAAATGTGACATAATTCGTGAAAAAAATTATTTTGTATATGTAATATTTTGGTTTGGTGAAAATAATGGAACTTTACAAAAAAAGATATCAGTATGAAAGAAAATATTCTATCACAGTGTAATTTGCAATGCTTTGAGCATGTAAAGACTGACAACATGAACAAAATAATTTTTACTTTCACATAATTAATATGCATATACCTAATTAATATATATTTTCAGATTAAAACTTGAAAATATCTCTAGTAGAAAAACGAAATATTTATTTTTGTAAATTCTATTTAAGAATTAATATAAATAAAATTAATTAACCGTTCCATAGAAAAGATTGTTTATTAATATGAAAAAATTATCGCATATTTGTTATTTTTCAAATTTATATATTGATGACAAATTATAGAGAAAATTTTACCTTCACGTCCCTTCTGTTGAAATCTGTTAATCCTGTTTTCTTGCCTATTAGCTAACACCAAAACTCCTGTTGTGAAGTCCTCCAATCCTTTATCCTCCAAAGGAGGCCTAATATCAATCCTATTGGCCTCCTTTGTCCCGCTAAAATACTACAAAAATAACCGGATTTAATGATACCGTTCCGGGAAACTCCATGACTGGCCGATAATAGTTGGAAAACTTCTAATTGAAAGAATTCAAGATGTTAAATGAGTTGGGAGAAATGGAAGCGATATTTAAAGCTTTATTACTAAGTAATTCTTCCTTTAGTAGAATATAAAGAAATTGAGATATTTATTCCTACAATGTAGCCTGATTGAAAAATATGTCCATTAGAGAAATATTTTTGAAACAATTTTTGAACTTGAAAAATGATGACCAGAATAGATTATCATTTGAAATTCTAAAGTTTTTTAATGATATTTGCTTGGTTGGTTTTATATTTTATGTTAACTGATTAATAAAGAATTAATTAATGATTAATGTATCGTACCAGTATGGTGAGGAAGCTTTAAATTGATTTTTTTTTCCATTGATTTGCTTATGTGACATCTCTTCAACTTCAACAGAATTAAATAAAAAATAAAAATGTTAACCAGTCGACAGAAATAATTATTAATTATTATATAGTTTTTTCTTATATGACCGCAGATGTGAAACCGACCGATAATTCGTAACTTACCCAATATATTAAATCTCAAGTGGCTACCGTATCTAATGCATTACAATATATAAAGCCTTATTTGAATTCTATTGACTTTATTCGAATGCTATTGACTCTATTCGAAAGCTATTTGCACGCTATTAGTACTATTTAGCTACAATGTAGGTACACAGGAAGCTAAAAGTAACCACTATGTGTATTTGTGGTTACTTATATACTCACACAGTATTCTATGAACTAAGGAACATTGTAAATAGTATGTATTAATTATATACGGAACATATAGTCTATTTTAATTATATACGGAAACTATATATTTACAGTTCTACAATCTCGTAGTTATTTTCCACTCTTTAGGGTAAAATTAGTTTTAAATAATAACACTTTGCTTAATTATAATAAACGTAAGATTTTTTATGTGGAATTATATTAAAAAAGTTTACTATAGATTTAGGTGACAGAAGTATGTTTCGAATATTATTTGAGATACTTACTATGAAATTTGTTACAGTACCTTGAAATACTGTGAAACAGTACCTTTCAGTACTCTAAGTACAGTACTCATTTCTATATCCTGATTTGCCTCAATTCTCTCCAGTCTTCTGTCCTCAAAGTAAAAGATCTAAAGTTCTAAAGATCTACAGATTCATTTAACTACTCTAACTAATAACAACAAAGGTAAAACTAACAGTCCCATCTCATCCGTCTCAATCTATCGGTAAGGATCGGCACCATCCACTGACTACGATTTATCGGTGGTAAATCGTAACGATGTGATTGAGATGGAGTGGACGATATAACGAGATTGAATGTAGTGCTTTGTACCTGTAACAGTTCTGGTAACGCTCTTCAGCCTTTAACAATTATGATAAAGTTTTGTACCTGTAACAGTTCTAGTAACGCTCTTCAGACTGTAATAGTTATGATAACGTTTTGTAACAATTATGGTAACAGTTCTGGTCAACACTTTGTACTTGTAACAGTTTTGGTAACGCTATGTTCTGTAATAATTTTGGTAACACTTTGTTCCAGTAACAGTTCATGTAACACTTCTCTAACAGTTCTGGTAACGATTTGTAACTGTAACAGTTCTGGTAACATTTCTGTAACAGTTCTGGTAACGATTTGGAACCCCAAATAGGGGGTACTTCCAAAATGTTTCACCTCCTACAATTTTTGAGTTACAGACATGGGGTCTGTTTCATCTTATTTAAAAGTTTAATTGCCTACATTTTCTAAGAGCGTTTTTTCCAAATTCATCTTTTGTCGAAGCTATACTTACCCTGCTGTTGTTCTATTAAATATTGGCAATTAAATAAACTTCGACGATCTGAGTCGAAGCTTAAGTGCAGCTCTATCCAATTTCTTCCAAATAAAAAATATACATTGAAAATGTTTATATTTTTCGTATACTTTTTTCACACATTGAAAAATTTGTGAAAAAACTGTCTGTATATTTTTAGGCAACTGAATTCAGCAGAAAATGAAATGATCCCCATGTTTGTAGCTCAAAAACTGTACGAGGAAAGAAATTGCCAAAAAAGCACTTCTAGATTGCTTTGAGCTTTGATATTTTATCACGTTATCTGGGAAAAAATAACTAAGGCGTTTTTAACAGCGCGAGAGAAATGCTCTTCTTAAAATGTGTTCACACTTGCGTTTTTTTAACGCTGAAGGAAAAAAATCACATTATATATATGCTATGCCGGGGAGAAAAAATGCTTATGTGAACGATACGATAGATATTCGTATCCTGCTAAAGTTCTTGCGATGAAAATTCTACAAGTAACTATGTTGCGGAGAAATTATCGCTGCTCGGAAAATATCGCAAGTGTGGAAGTTTCTGTTTGAAACAATTATACCTAAACTTTTTACAACGTGATTTTTTTCCGCTGTGTCATAAAACGAAAGTGTGAAGCGGTTCTAAGGCGTTATTTTTATGCCAGAAACTGTTTTTTTGTTTTGTAGCAGTTATTGTACGTTTAATTAGTATGTACGTTATTTCTCAAACAGTCAATCTGTAGGCTAAGTATAAAGGGCGAGTAGAGCTAAGTATAAAGGGCGAGTACACTCACAAAGACAGACCACCGCATGTGTTTCTCAGGTGCATTTATCAGACGCAACTCACCATCACTAACAATAGTGACTGCAATGTAGTGATTATTTAAATACTCCCTAATCTCTATTCACTACCTACCTCTCTTTGTTTCTATTTCTGTAGAAACAAACTCGGTGGATCTGGTTATTTGATGTAGTATACCTGTAACTAATTACAGGTATAGAAACTAACTGTTATTTATTAATAGTCACTGGTAAATGTGCTTATTGTTCTATTTCATTTACATCAATTTAAACGGCTGCCAATTTTCAACATTCAGTTGTAACGGTTAACATTTGTGAACATTTAGGGTTAGTTCTTAGTTATCGTACTGTTCTACGTTTTTGGTCATATAAGAAGAAACAATATAATAATAATTATTTAACTTTTATTTCAATTGGTATTCATGGTACCTCTAGGTACCATGAATACCAATTGAAATAAAAGTTAAATATTTATTATTTTATCGTTTTTTTCTTACGTGTCCGAAAATGTGGAACTGACCGATAATTAAGAACTTACCCTATTTATTTTAAATAATTTTTCTCTAATTCTTAAAGGTTAAATGGAAATAATATTTATGAAAATTGATAATTTAATTTATATTTTAATATTAATGAAAATGATTAAATTTCAGTGTTCTGAGTTATTTTACAGTTTCTTAGTGTATAGATTATATAACAATAAACAACAAAAAACAACGTACAGCAAACAAAAAACATTGTTTATTATTACTTTAAAAGAAAAGTAAGCAATTTTATCGCAGTTTTAAGGCAGTTATTAGTTTCTAAAGCTTCCTTTTTTTTATTGCTTACAATCTTTGTAAAGCGCAGATCTAAGAGTACGGTTACTAAGAGTACGGTTACTAAGAGTACGGTTACTAAGAGTACGGTTACTAAGAGTACGGTTACTAAGAGTACGGTTACTAAGAGTACGGTTACTAAGAGTACGGTTACTAAGAGTACGGTTACTAAGAGTACGGTTACTAAGAGTACGGTTACTAAGAGTACGGTTACTAAGAGTACGGTTACTAAGAGTACGGTTACTAAGAGTACGGTTACTAAGAGTACGGTTACTATGTATGCGTATTCAAGCGATTTTTCGCTCTAATACGCATGCGTAGTAACCATACCCTAAGGATGGTACTCTGATGTTCGGTAGGATTTAGATACGAACAATTGGCTGACCAGTTCATTAACAAGTCATTTATGAGGTCTTTACCCTTCAACTTATAATCTCTGTGTACTTGGATCCATTGGTAAAACTTAGATAGAAATAATTACATTTATTCTAAAGTGCTAATAAACAATGCTTTTTTTGTTTAATGTTTAGCTCTTTCTTGTTCTGTTTATTGTTATTTATTTATTATTTATTCACTTCATACATTTGTCTCTCATACATCACATGCATCTCTCTCATTCATTTCTCTCTCATTCTTTTCTCTCTCATTCTTTTCTCTCTCATTCATTTCCCTCTCTTTCATTTCTCTCTCATTCATTTCTCTCTCATTCTTTTCTCTCTCATTCTTTTCTCTCTCATTCATTTCCCTCTCATTCATTTCTCTCTCATTCATTTATCTCTCATTCTTTTCTCTCTCATTCTTTTCTCTCTCATTCATTTCCCTCTCATTCATTTCTCTCTCATTCTTTTCTCTCTCATTCATTTCCCTCTCATTCATTTCTCTCTCATTCATCACATTCATTTTTCTCATACATTTCTCTCTCATTCATTTTTCTCATACATTTTTCTCTCATCCATCACATTCATTTTTCTCTCATTCATTTTTCTCATACATTTTTCTCTCATTCATTTTTCTCATACATTTTTCTCTCATTCATTTTTCTCTTACATTTCTCTCTCATCCATCACATTCATTTTTCTCTCATTCATTTTCTCATACATTTCTCTCTCATTCATTTTTCTCTTACATTTCTCTCTCATTCATCACATACATTTCTCTCTCATTCATTTCCCCAATTATTTTGTCATTCACATTGCCAATCAAATGCCGATTAATTAGACTTTACTTCAATTGTTACTCTAATGATTCTCAACAATGCAAATAATGCATCTCAAGGAATGCACCCACACTGTATGATGCCAGTGCTGAACTGGGGTAAACTCTGAGTTATGAAACGGTTCCATGTTTTCGATCACATAACAAATAGTTAGTAATAATTATCAGTAAATTTTAACGTTTATTTTAATTTATATCCAAGATACATGTAGGTAGCATGGATACAAATTAAAATAAACGTTAAATAATTTTTTTTCTTACATGNTATCCATGCTACCTACATGTATCTTGGATATAAATTAAAATAAACGTTAAATAATTTTTTTTCTTACATGATCGTAAATGTAAAACCGTCCAATATCATAAAACGTACCCCCATTGCAATTAACGCTATAAAAATGCCCTGTAGTTTCATATGTAACGGAAGGTTATATTTTATGCGGCATTTATTTATTTATTTGTTAATTAATTAATTTATTTATTTGTTATTACCTACACATTGCTAAACTTTACGATTATTATTTACTACATCTTAGTGCCCAAACTCAAGTGACAATAATGCTAAGTTCTGGAGGAAGTAAATAAGTACATTCCTATTATCTGGTCAATTAGGGAGTAGGAATTCATCTTGGAATTCAAATGAGTAGGAATCTTGAGATTACTAACCGCTTTATGAACTTCCTGTGGAATTAACGGGACTATGATGTAAACACAATATGGAATATAATTTTTTGTTATTTGTTTGTTATTTGTTTGTTATTTGGTTGTTATTTGTTTGTTATTTGGTTGTTATTTGGTTGTTATTTGGTTGTTATTTGGTTGTTATTTGGTTGTTATTTGGTTGTTAGTTGGTTGTTATTTGTTTGTTATTTGGTTGTTATTTGGTTGTTATTTGTTTGTTATTTGTTTGTTATTTGTTTGTTATTTGTTTGTTATTTGTTTGTTATTTGTTTGTTATTTGTTTGTTATTTGGTTGTTATTTGGTTGTTATTTGGTTGTTAGTTGGTTGTTATTTGTTTGTTATTTGGTTGTTATTTGGTTGTTATTTGTTTGTTATTTGGTTGTTATTTGTTTGTTATTTGGTTGTTATTTGGTTGTTATTTGTTTGTTAGTTGGTTGTTATTTGGTTGTTATTTGGTTGTTATTTGGTTGTTATTTGGTTGTTATTTGTTTGTTATTTGGTTGTTATTTGGTTGTTATTTGTTTGTTATTTGGTTGTTATTTGGTTGTTATTTGGTTGTTATTTGGTTGTTATTTGGTTGTTATTTGTTTGTTATTCGTTTGTTATTAATGCGACATTATTGTTATTGATGTAATTTTTTGTTACTTGGTTGTTATTAATGAAAAACTATTGTTATTAATGCAAAATTATTGTTATTATTGCAAAATTATTGTTATTAATGCAAAATTATTGTTATTAATGTAAAATTATTGTTATTGATGTAATTTTTTGTTACTTGGTTGTTATTAATGAAAAACTATTGTTATTAATGTAAAATTATTGTTATTAATGCAAAATTATTGTTATTAATGCAAAATTATTGTTATTAATGTAAAATTATTGTTATTAATGCAAAATTATTGTTATTAATGCAAAATTATTGTTATTAATGCAAAACTATTGTTATTAATGCAAAATTATTGTTTTTAATGCAAAATTATTGTTATTGATTCCAAATTATTGTTATTAATGTAAAATTATTGTTATTAATGCAAAATTATTGTTATTAATGTAAAATTATTGTTATTGATGTAATTTTTTGTTACTTGGTTGTTATTAATGAAAAACTATTGTTATTAATGTAAAATTATTGTTATTAATGCAAAATTATTGTTATTAATGCAAAATTATTGTTATTAATGTAAAATTATTGTTATTAATGCAAAATTATTATTATTAATGCAAAATTATTGTTATTAATGCAAAACTATTGTTATTAATGCAAAATTATTGTTTTTAATGCAAAATTATTGTTATTGATTCCAAATTATTGTTATTAATGTAAAATTATTGTTATTAATGCAAAATTATTGTTATTAATGCAAAATTATTGTTATTAATGCAAAATTATTGTTATTAATTCAAAATTATTGTTATTAATGCAAAATTATTGTTATTTATGCAAAACTATTGTTATTAATGCAAAATTATTGTTATTAATGCAAAATTATTGTTATTGATGCCAAATTATTGTTATTAATGTAAAATTATTTTTATTAATGCAAAATTATTGTTATTAATGCAAAATTATTGTTATTAATGCAAAATTATTGTTATTAATGCAAAATTATTGTTATTAATGCAAAATTATTGTTATTAATGCAAAATTATTGTTATTAATGCAAAATTATTGTTATTAATGCAAAATTATTGTTATTAATGCAAAACTATTGTTATTAATGCTAAATTATTGTTATTAATGCAAAATTATTGTTATTAATGCAAAATTATTGTTATTAATACAAAATTATTGTTATTAATGATATTTTTCATTTAAGTTAGTTACTTATAAATCAGCAACATGCATATTAACATTGAATTGTCTTCAGTAATTGTCTAAATACACTATCACTGTATAAAAGTTTTATGTGAATTAATCTCACATTAAATGAAACTTTAAAACTTTGATAAAACAGTATATAAGTTTTATGCGAGTAAATCTACGGATGTAACACAAAGCATTTTGTTATTCATCTTCCAAATATTTTCAAATAACATAAGGTAAGTTACGAATTATCGTTCAGTTTCACATCTTCGGTCATAAGAAAGAGTATATAATAATTAGCTATTATATTATTTACATTTTTATTGGAATATATGAATATGGAAATTTAATTATAAAAAAATAGGTAAAAAGCATCAATATTAATTTAATTTAATATACGTAATTTTTAGGTAGGTTCATAATTTTTAAATTATAAAAAAGAAGTGGGGTAAGTTCTGAATTATCGAACAGTTCCAATTTTTCGATCATGTAAGATATTATATAAAATAATATACCGTTTTTTATATGATCGAAGATGTGGAACAGTTCAATAACTGGTAACTTGCCCTAAGTTTTTTAATGAGATAATTTATATCACAATAGGTATTTGACTGCAATTTAGTAACCGTAAACCTTTCTTTGGAATGGTAAATTCCAAGATATTCCAGTAAACTCATTCCACGAGATAAAACTTTGCGGTTTTTTCTTTTATTCCCGCATTTTTATTTCGAATGCGAAGTAGAAACTTCAATTTGAAGTAAAATGCAGTAAATGCAGTAAATTTAGTGGGAAAAATGCAGTTAAAATTATATACAAATGAATTTCAGTTTAAAAAAAAAAAATTGTTAGGTTGAATTCCAAGTTATTAGACAGTTACAGATTTTCAATCATATTTTAATTGTTATTTTAATTATTTAACTTTTATTTTAATTGGTATCAATGTTATTTACAGGTCTTATATGATTGAAAATGTGGAACCGTCCGTTAATTCGTAACTTACCCTAATTTAAAATATAGTTATACATTCATTAAATAGCATTCTTCAAATTTATTTATCTTTTATTTTTATTTATTAATCTTCAGTCTAAGAATCTGCAAGCATAGCAATAATAATTAATGATGGCGGTGATATATGATAATGATGATAATAATGATAATGATAGCAATAATAATTAATGATGGCGGTGATATATGATAATGATGATAATAATGATAATGATAGCAATAATAATTAATGATGGCGGTGATATATGATAATGATGATAATAATGATAATGATAGCAATAATAATTAATGATGGCGGTGATATATGATAATGATAATAATGATAATGATAGCAATAATAATTAATGATGGCGGTGATATATGATAATGATGATAATAATGATAATGATAGCAATAATAATTAATGATGGCGGTGATATATGATAATGATAATGATGATAATAATGATAATGATAGCAATAATAATTAATGATGGTGGTGATATATGATAATGATAATGATGATAATAATGATAATGATAGCAATAATAATTAATGATGGCGGTGATATATGATAATGATAATGATGATAATAATGATAATGATAGCAATAATAATTAATGATGGCGGTGATATATGATAATGATGATAATGATGATAATGATAGCAATAATAATTAATGATGGCGGTGATATATGATAATGATGATAATAATGATAATGATAGCAATAATAATTAATGATGGCGGTGATATATGATAATGATAATAATGATAATGATAGCAATAATAATTAATGATGGCGGTGATATATGATAATGATGATAATAATGATAATGATAGCAATAATAATTAATGATGGCGGTGATATATGATAATGATAATGATGATAATAATGATAATGATAGCAATAATAATTAATGATGGTGGTGATATATGATAATGATAATGATGATAATAATGATAATGATAGCAATAATAATTAATGATGGCGGTGATATATGATAATGATAATGATGATAATAATGATAATGATAGCAATAATAATTAATGATGGCGGTGATATATGATAATGATGATAATAATGATAATGATAGCAATAATAATTAATGATGGCGGTGATATATGATAATGATGATAATAATGATAATGATAGCAATAATAATTAATGATGGCGGTGATATATGATAATGATGATAATAATGATAATGATAGCAATAATAATTAATGATGGCGGTGATATATGATAATGATGATAATAATGATAATGATAGCAATAATAATTAATGATGGCGGTGATATATGATAATGATGATAATAATGATAATGATAGCAATAATAATTAATGATGGCGGTGATATATGATAATGATGATAATAATGATAATGATAGCAATAATAATTAATGATGGCGGTGATATATGATAATGATGATAATAATGATAATGATAGCAATAATAATTAATGATGGCGGTGATATATGATAATGATAATGATGATAGCAATAATAATTAATGATGGCGGTGATATATGATAATGATAATGATGATAATAATGATAATGATAGCAATAATAATTAATGATGGCGGTGATATATGATAATGATGATAATGATAGCAATAATAATTAATGATGGCGGTGATATATGATAATGATAATGATGATAATAATGATAATGATAGCAATAATATTTAATGATGGCGGTGATATATGATAATGATAATGATGATAATAATGATAATGATAGCAATAATATTTAATGATGGCGGTGATCTTTGAGGCGATTTAACAAAGAGCGAAATTCCGAAACTGGAGTACCTAGTTGTTGCTAATCCCGAAATTACCAGCCATTTCGGGAATAGCTTTTCATTCATTGTTTCAATGGATTTATTTTGTGCAAAGTAATTCGAGAAGAAAGTCCTGCGAAACAGATTAGTACAGCAATTTAAATGAGCCGCGTATATTGTTACACGACGAGTAATGTGAAATTATGCTTTCCATTATTCTAAATAGAACTTTAAATATATATGATATATAATATGTTAATATCATAAATACAGACAATTTTTTTTATTCTACATTTTTGACATTGTACAGCCTCAATAAAGTCCAATTAATTGATCATATATAGAAAAAATGAGTGTTAGAAAATATCGATCAAATTTAATTACATATATTCACATATATATAATTAGATTTTCTATTTATCAATATAAATAATAAGTCTTATCTATCCTTTTACTAACTCGATTGAAATAAATAATTGGTAGTAATAGAAAAATAGTCATCTGGGGTAAATTCTATGTTATCGGAGAGCTCTAAATTATCGATCAAATAAGACAAAATAACATCAAATTTACCTTAATATTTTAATTGGTATCCATGGTACCTGCAGGTATCATGGATAACAATTAAACTAAATAATAATTATTATCTTATACCCTTTTCTTATATGATCGACAATGTGGAACCGTCTGATAATTTGGAACTTACCCTATTGCAAATATTAAATATATCAAAGCTGTTTATTGAAATTATTTAATATAATTTAACATTATTTCAATTATTAAAATGAAACATCATAATGATCAGCAGCGCCATCTTGTGGTGGTGAACACTATTGGGGCAATGTTGTAACAATATTGGGGCAATGTTGTAACAATATTGAGGCAATGTTGTAACAATATTGGGGCAATGTTGTAACAATATTGGGGCAATGTTGTAACAACATTGGGGCAATGTTGTAATGATATTGAGGCAATGTTGTAACAATATTGGGGCAATGTTGTAACAATATTGGGGCAATGTTGTAACAATATTGAGACAATGTTGTAACAATATTGGGCAATGTTATAACAATATTGAGACAATTTTGTAACAATATTGGGGCAATGTTGTAACAATATTGAGACAATGTTGTAACAATATTGGGCAATGTTATAACAATATTGAGACAATTTTGTAACAATATTGGGGCAATGTTGTAACAATATTGAGACTATTTTGTAACAATATTGAGACAATTTTGTAACAATATTGGGGCAATGTTGTAACAATATTGGGGCAATGTTGTAACAATATTGAGACAATGTTGTAACAATATTGGGCAATGTTATAACAATATTGAGACAATTTTGTAACAATATTGGGGCAATGTTGTAACAATATTGAGACTATTTTGTAACAATATTGAGACAATTTTGTAACAATATTGGGGCAATGTTGTAACAATATTAGGGCAATGTTGTAAAAATATTGAGGCAGTGATTAGAGCAACAATTTCAATTGTTGTTCTATATTGGTAATCTAGTCAAATTTAGCTTCGATTTTAACTCATATTGTTGGTATTCCTATTGTTAGGTACAGCTCCACACTAAATAAACTCAATGTCTATTGTTTTCCACTTTTCGTTATCCAAATAATAATCTCCTTCACACTTAATCTTTCATAAATTTTATTAATCCATACCATCCATGCCTATATATATTGTTTATATGCCTGGACCAACACTTTAATTCAATTTAATTTAATTAGATAGGACCTATCTGTTTGTCCTACCACCTAACTAATTGTCCTATCATTAGATAGGACACCTATCTAAATGTCCTATCATTAGATAGGACACCTATCTAATTGTCCTATCATTAGATAGGACACCTATCTAATTGTCTTATCATTACATAGGACACCTATCTAATTGTCCTATCATTACATAGGACACCTATCTAATTGTCCTATCATTAGATAGGACACCTATCTAAGTGTCCTATCATTACATAGGACACCTATCTAATTGTCCTATCATTAGATAGGACACCTATCTAATTGTCCTATCATTAGATAGGACACCTATCTAATTGTCTTATCATTAGATAGGACACATAACTAATTGTCCTATCATTACATAGGACATCTTCTATAGTTGTCCCTATCCTTTATAAAAGTTATATGTGAAAGAGTTGTCCAAACTCCTTTTGCTTCATGAAATAGAATTTTGTTTTAATAAATATATGCTGTGACAATTTTGTGTTACTTCGTACCAACAATGGGATTATTTTAAAATGATAAAGTTTAAATATCGAAAATTAATTAGATACAAATAATGGAAAAAGAATTTTATTTCAATTGATAATTTATCTAAATACTCAATTTTATGAACGTAATATTTTTATTAAGAGAAAATAATTCTTTACTAAAGAAAATATTTTTGTCTGATTTTTTGATCTCCAGCATTAAAAAGTATAAATATTCAAAGGAATTAAACACAGAATGATAGAGAAAATATATTTATTTATATCAATAATTGGTACATCAATTAATCATTTTATTTGCTTATTTCTATCTTTTGGTGAATCAGCTGCGCACAGTAGCTATTATTATTAACTAAAGCTAAGTAAAGGCATTAGTGCTAGTTAAGGTAATATCACAGTAAATGAATTATTAACAGTAATGAATTAGTTCTCTTATCACAATAATTCATATATTGATTATTTACTAACATATTTTAATGAGGATTGTTATTAAAACGTGAGGAGAACTTCGCAGTACTCGAAAAGTAGACATAAACAGTGGTGGCTATGCACCAATCTGACCTTTAGAAATAACTGTTTGACCTGACATGACCTGTGTTATACCCCCACTATCCGAGTACTGCGACGCAAAATGCCTCCTTCTATCGGTGGTTACCAAGGCCTCCACATGTTGCCACTCTGCTTCTCCACTCCCTCCACATCGATAAACTCCTCTTCCTCCCCTTGCCTCCTGTAGAAGTGACTGTTGTTGAGGAGCTGAATGGAGGAGCTGAGGAAGGAGGAGTCGCTACCGAAGGAGTGGGGTGGGGGAGAGGACCAGATGTGGGGGGTGTTAGACGGGGGGAATGCTGTGTCTAGAGGAGCACTGGGTGGGGGAGATGGAGGGAACACTGGGGGTCTAATGTGGCTACCGCACTCACTATCACTCCCTACACACTCTCTACTCACTAACTTGATGCTCTTGTAGTTAGGGGAAGGCTTGGCTAGGATGTGAACGTAGGAGGGAGGGGGGTTATCTACTTCCCCCGAGGGATTCTCCACGGGCAAAGTCACTGTCCTAATCCTAGTCATTTGTTGCTCGTTATTGGGTTGCACACTGACGGAGTAAGATATTTTACCACATCTAACAGGGCTGATTGGTTTAGTAGGGTTGATTAGGAACGGTTTCACCGAAGATTGGGGCAGGTCCGTCTTCTTTTTAGCAGGTTTCAGTTTAGGATTGGCTTCGGGTTTGACCGGTGACTCGTAGCTTTTGATGATCTGGGAGTCACCCTGTAGAATGAAAGCTATTTTACCGTCAGATAATCTGGTAGGCACTAGTGTCAGATTGGAGTAACTGTCTTCTTCTTTATCTTCGGTTTGTTCTTTCATCTTCTTCGCAGATTTAAGATCTTCATCAGTAAGGCTTCTCTTCAAACTTTTCTCAATCGGAGAGGTTTTTAAAACAGCGTCTATATTTTTGGTGACTTCATTTGTCTTTTCGTTGGATTTTATGTCGGGACAGGTGTCCGACGATGTGCATTTGGTGTCGTCTTCTTCAAAAGGTGTTGTCTTCTTCTGCATAGATGATATCTTTAGGTTGCACCCTATTAAGTGCTTCACTGTTAGTTCCAAGATGTCTGCCTTCTCCATCTTGGAGATGGGTTTGTCAGGCGCCACCAGCTTCGCCTCCTTCAGGAACTGAGCCAACTGCTCCAAGGATTGGTTGATTCGCTCCCTTCGTTTGCGCTCCATCAGTGGCTTTCGAATCTGTCGGTAAAAGAATGAAACGTTAAAATCATCAAAAAGAATTTTTTTGTAGTTTAATTATTTCATGATTTAAAAAATCAATTTGAATATGAAAATAATTGCTACATATATTTTACAAATAGCCTTTAATTAATTATCAAAATCCATTAATAATAATGATTCATTTCTACATACCTTTCTAGTTTCGCTAACTGGACGAACATTCTTATTCTTAGCGATAGTCTGCACAGCCATTTTCTCGTCACGATAATTACGAAGGATCACGGGACACAAGTCAAGTACGGGAGTGGCACACGTGCGCTCAGATCGGAGGCAACCGCGATTGTGAGCGCGAAGTCTGTGAATGAACCTGTCGCGCGGCGAAAAGCACGCACACTTTTGCCCGCAGGCGAACTCATTACCGGCGCACTGCCGCGAGTAACCTTTTGGCGGTGTCACGGGGGAAGTAACCGTAATTACCGAAGAAGTCTGACGGTGATGGAGAGAAACAATGGCGGTTGAGAGCTTTTAGAGAAAAAAATGTAGAAGAGAGATTATTTGGATATTTCTTTAGTATTTTTGGATAATTCAATTGTTTAGTTTATTTGTATTGTATGTTTTGATATTTGTTTAGATTATTTGAATATTTGTTAAGTTTATTTAGATAATTGCTTAGATTAGTTAAATATAGATTCTAATATTTAGATATTTAGAGGTACATGAACAAATTGAACATACTATCGATTTGCTAATATTAACTATTGATGATTGAATTCACTCCATGTACTATTACAGTGATACACTATCAGTATTTACTATCACTGTACTATCACTCTATACTATCAGAGATACACTATCACTATGATATCACTATGTACTATTCTATAGTAGTATCGGAGATCGACTATCAGTCTGTACTATCACTGTACTATCACTGTACTACCACTGTACTATCACTCAGAATAAAGCTACTTAATTGCTGCCAAAGGTTAGTACATACTATCAAAGGATAGTACCACCAAAGGATAGTACTACTAAAGGATAGTACTACCAAAGGATAGTACTATCAAAGGATAGTACTATCAAAGAATAGTACTATCAAAGAATAGTACTACCAAGGGATAGTACTATCAAAGGAGAGTACTATCAAAGGATAGTACCACCAAAGGATAGTACTACCAAGGGATAGTACTATCAAAGGATAGTACTATCAAAGGATAGTACTACCAAAGGATAGTACTTTCAAAGGATAGTACTTTCAAAGGATAGTACTATCAAAGGATAGTACTACCAAAGGATATCCGCTGGTGGAAGATTTGCTTCAGGGATTGAAATTATCCCCCGCCTGAAGCGAGACACACACTGGTCAGTGTGAAGGGATAACCAGTTGATAACCACTTGGATAACCACTTGTATAACCACTTGATAACCAGTTGATAACCACTTGATTACCACATGATCACCAGTTGATAACCACTTGATAACCAATTGATAACCACTTGATAACCAGTTGATAACCACTTGATAACCAGTTGATAACCACTTGATAACCACTTGATAATCACTTGATAACCAGTTGATAACCACTTGATAACCAATTGATAACCACTTGATAACAAGTTGATAACCACTTGATAACCAGTTGATAACCACTTGATAACCAGTTGATAACCACTTGATAACCACTTGGATAACCAGTTGCTAACTACTTGGATAACCACTTGATAACCACTTGGATAACCAATTAGATAACCACTTGATAACCATTTGGATAACCACCTGGATAACCAATTGATAACCACTTGGATAACCACTTGGATAACCCTTTGGGTAACCACTTGATGACCACTTGGATAACTAGTTGATAACCACTTGGATAACCAGTTTTATAACCACTTGGATAACCACATGGATAAGCACATGGATAACCACTTGGATAACCAGTTGGATAACCACTTGGATAACCACTTGGATAACCACTTGGATAACCACTTGGATAACCACTTGGATAACCACTTGGATAACCACTTGGATAACCACTTGGATAACCACTTGGATAACCACTTGGATAACCACTTGGATAACCACTTGGATAACCACTTGGATAACCACTTGGATAACCACTTGGATAACCACTTGGATAACCACTTGGATAACCACTTGGATAACCACTTGGATAACCACTTGGATAGCCACTTAGATAACCACTTGGATAACCACTTGGATAGCCACTTAGATAACCACTTGGATAACCACTTGGATAACCACTTGGATAACCACTTGGATAACCACTTGGATAGCCACTTAGATAACCACTTGGATAACCACTTGGATAACCACTCAGATAACCACTGCACAATGTAAATTAATTCAGAATACTTTGAATAGCAGTTGGATTCTTAATAATGATAACAACTATGTGTGGTGATAATGATAACCACTGTGTGTGGTGATAATGATAACCACTGTGTGTGGTGATAATGATAACCACTGTGAGTGGTGATAATGATAACCACTGTGAGTGATGATAATGATAACCACTGTGAGTGATGATAATGATAACCACTAAAAAATAACCACTGTGTGCGATGATAATGATAACCACTGTGTGTGATGATAATGATAACCACTGTGTGTAATGATAATGATAACCACTGTGAGTGATAATAATGATAACCACTGTGAGTGATGATAATGATAACCACTGTGTGTAATGATAATGATAACCACTGTGAGTGATGATAATGATAACCACTGTGAGTGATGGTAATGATAACCACTGTGAGTGATAATAATGATAACCACTGTGAGTGATGATAATGATAACCACTGTGAGTGATGATAATGATAACCACTGTGTGTAATGATAATGATAACCACTGTGAGTGATGATAATGATAACCACTGTGAGTGATGATAATGATAACCACTGTGTGCGATGATAATGATAACCACTGTGTGTGGTGATAATGATAACCACTGTGAGTGATGATAATGATAACCACTGTGAGTGATGATAATGATAACCACTGTGAGTGATGATAATGATAACCCCTGTGAGTGATGATAATGATAACCACTGTGTGTAATGATAATGATAACCACTGTGAGTGATGATAATGATAACCACTGTGAGTGATGATAATGATAACCACTATGAGTGATGATAATGATAACCACTGTGTGCGATGATAATGATAACCACTGTGTGTGGTGATAATGATAACCACTGTGAGTGATGATAATGATAACCACTGTGAGTGATGATAATGATAACCACTGTGAGTGATGATAATGATAACCACTGTGAGTTATGATGATGATAACCACTGTGTGTAATGATAATGATAACCACTGTGAGTGATGATAATGATAACCACTGTGAGTGATGATAATGATAACCACTGTGTGCGATGATAATGATAACCACTGTGAGTGATGATAATGATAACTACTGTGAGTGATGATAATGATAACCACTGTGAGTGATGATAATGATAACCACTGTGTGTGGTGATAATGATAACCACTGTGAGTGATGATAATGATAACCACTGTGAGTGGTGATAATGATAACCACTGTGAGTGGTGATAATGATAACCACTGTGAGTGATGATAATAATAACCACTATGTGTGGTGATAATGATAACCACGGTGTGTGGTGATAATGATAACCACTGTGAGTGATGATAATGATAACCACTGTGAGTGATGATAATGATAGCCACTGTGAGTGATGATAATGATAACCACTGTGTGCGATGATAATGATAACCACTGTGTGCGATGATAATGATAACCACTGTGTGTGATGATAATGATAACCACTGTGAGTGATGATAATGATAACCACTGTGAGTGATGATAATGATAACCACTGTGTGTAATGATAATGATAACCACTGTGAGTGATGATAATGATAACCACTGTGAGTGATGATAATGATAACCACTGTGTGTGATGATAATGATAACCGATAAAAAATAACCACTGTGTGCGATGATAATGATAACCACTGTGTGTGATGATAATGATAACCACTGTGTGTAATGATAATGATAACCACTGTTAGTGATGATAATGATAACCACTAAGAGTGATGGTAATGATAACCACTGTGAGTGGTGATAATGATAACCACTGTGAGTGATGATAATGATAACCACTGTGAGTGATGGTAATGATAACCACTGTGAGTGATAATAATGATAACCACTGTGAGTGATGGTAATGATAACCACTGTGAGTGATAATAATGATAACCACTGTGAGTGATAATAATGATAACCACTGTGAGTGATGATAATGATAACCACTGTGAGTGGTGATAATGATAACCACTGTGAGTGATGATAATAATAACCACTGTGAGTGATGGTAATGATAACCACTGTGTGTGATGATAATGATAACCACTGTGAGTGATGATAATGATAACCACTGTGTGTGATGATAATGATAACCACTGTGAGTGATGATAATGATAACCCCTGTGAGTGATGATAATGATAACCACTGTGAGTGATGATAATGATAACCACTGTGAGTGATGGTAATGATAACCACTGTGTGTGATGATAATGATAACCACTAAAAAATAACCACTGTGTGCGATGATAATGATAACCACTGTGTGTGATGATAATGATAACCACTGTGTGTAATGATAATGATAACCACTGTTAGTGATGATAATGATAACCACTAAGAGTGATGGTAATGATAACCACTGTGTGTAATGATAATGATAACCACTGTTAGTGATGATAATGATAACCACTAAGAGTGATGGTAATGATAACCACTGTGAGTGGTGATAATGATAACCACTGTGAGTGATGATAATGATAACCACTGTGAGTGATGGTAATGATAACCACTGTGAGTGATAATAATGATAACCACTGTGAGTGATGGTAATGATAACCACTGTGAGTGATGGTAATGATAACCACTGTGAGTGATGATAATGATAACCACTGTGAGTGGTGATAATGATAACCACTGTGAGTGATAATAATGATAACCACTGTGAGTGATGATAATGATAACCACTGTGAGTGATGGTAATGATAACCACTGTGAGTGATGATAATGATAACCACTGTGAGTGATAATAATGATAACCACTGTGAGTGATGGTAATGATAACCACTGTGAGTGATAATAATGATAACCACTGTGAGTGATAATAATGATAACCACTGTGAGTGATGATAATGATAACCACTGTATGTGGTGATAATGATAACCACTGTGAGTGGTGATAATGATAACCACTGTGAGTGATGATAATGATAACCACTGTGTGTGGTGATAATGATAACCACTATGTGTGATGATAATGATAACCACTATGTGTGATGATAATGATAACCACTATGTGTGATGATAATGATAACCACTGTGAGTGATGATAATGATAACCACTGCCACTGCGTGTGATGAAAATGTTATTCAAATATTATGTATCTTATCACTAAAACTTCAAAATAATTCACTTAGTAACTTGAATTTTAAAATATGAAACTTACTATGCAATGATTATTAATTAACGAAATAATATAAAAAAAAATTATTTTAGTTATTGCTCCAAATATTGTAACTGTTTTCTATGAGATAACAAATGGTACACAGAAAACGATATGAGAGTCTTAGGGGAAGCTATAATAAACTGTTAAATCAATAAGAGCTGCGTTTGCCTCTCCGACGAGTGAGTGTCCGTGTGTCATAAAATGGTCCAAACAGTCATTCTATCAACAGCGCCTCATAAAGTTGGTGTAAATAAAAGAGAAATCAAAGAAACACCAATACACTGAAAAGAAAGACTAATAATTAGCTGCAGTAGCATCGAATGTGTGTCACACTAATATTATTCATTGAAAATATAATAGTTTTGACCCTAAAAAGTAAGTAATATAATTTTGATAAATTATATATATTGTAAGGTAGGTACCTATATACAATATATATGTATGCATTCGAATATAATCCTAAACCCATTTTATTAATTGAACTCCCGAGGAAAGAACATCAGGTACCTACCTACTGTACTAGTGATTATAATATTGAAGCGCAGGAGCAGTAAATAAATTCGATTGAATAAGATACACATAAAGTTTGTTGATTTAAAGAAAGTAGAGCAATAGTTGCGAAAAAGAAACATTATATAACGTCCCATAAAATTATGTAAATGAAAAAAACTGAAAAAATCAACTCGACATTTTAATCGGTATCCATGATAGCTGGTATCATGGATACCGATAATACTCACGAGATAAATTTTATTATAATTATTATTTATTTTTCTTAAATGGACAAAAAAGTGGAACCGTCCGATAACTCGATAACTGTAGCCTCGAAGGCAACATAAAAAACAATATATCGATAATGGGTTACGCAACAATTTTCTACTTTATATAATTCTAATCGCGTATATCATTTCTCATTTTATAATGCAGGTGAAGCTCGTACAACGGACAGGACAGTACAAGTACCGGAAAAGTGTCCGCTATACCGGGCAATGGACGCTATGCGCGACTGAGGTTTTGCTTCAGTTAGAGATTTAAAATTCTTTAACAGCATTTCAAAGAAACGTTAATGAAGGTAACGAACTCAGATTGTTATTAAATGAAAATTTTAGTGAAAATCTTTTATTTTTTATATAACTTACTTATATGAATGAACAAAATAATAAGGTAGGTAACTACCTAACTGTAACTATTCTATAAAGTAGAATACTCAAACCTTTTTTTATTTTTTCAATTTTCCAAATCGAAGAATATGTATAGGGAAAGGGTAACTAGACCAAAATACTTGAAATCTGCGAAACAATACATAAAATTATTGTAATTTTGTAAATTATAATACAGTGAAACTCCTGAGTTATAAGATTTTGGTTTCTTCATAACTCAGAGCCACTTCATAAGCTCAGGGACACTGATAGTTTCCTATGATTAAATTCTTGGAGAAAACTATGGTTTTTGAGGGACAACTATGACGAAATTCATGACGTATATTTATATCTATAATAAAAACATAGAAAATACTAATTCTTCGGCAAGCTTATTCTTCGCCTTCAGCTTTGTTTTTTGGTGAAGAGGTGCTGAGGTCGGAGACAGGTATCCAGCAGGGTGACTCTTTTGGACCGGCTATGTTTGCTCTTGGAAATAACGAGGTGGCTCGCAGGGTTGAGTCAGAGTTCAATGTATGGTATCTGGACGACGCAGCCCTGGGAGATACACCAGAGAGAGTTTTGGAGGACGTAAAAACCTTGATTGATGGATTGAGTGCCATCGGACTTGAAGTTAATAGCGCGAAATGTGAGTTGACCATCCTCGATGACACTGCCCCTGGTGAAACAGAATTGTTGTTCCGGGCAGTGCTTCCAAATGTCAGAGTGGTTCATAAGGACAATTGCTCCTTGTTAGGTGCACCTTTAAGTGTCTTTGATATTCCTGCGGAGATTTTAAGGATGGAAGAAGATCAGGACCTCATGGCCTCTCTATTCTTTCTAATATTAATTTAGTCGAGACCGAAGAGCTTACGGATGCAGTTGTGACATGGAGGCGGGGTTTACAGGCCGGTGTCCCGGTACCAGTCCATCAGTCCAGTAAAAAAAATGGGATACACCACGGGCTCATTCATTAATGGAGAGTCTGTTGGCTAGAGCTGATCAAGTGGCAAGGGCACGACTGTTATCTGCATCTCTTAAAGAAACTGAAGTGTGGTTGAATGTGATTCCCATACCGTCATTGGGTACACAGCTTGATCCAGAGGTCATGAGAGTAACCTTGTTGCTCTCAGAGTGGGTGCCAGAGTTTATGAACCTCATTCTTGCCGCTGTGGCAGTGGGATGGATGTTAGAGGACTGCATGGCCTGTCTTGTAGGTACAGTTCTGGGCGTCACCCAAGACATGACACTCTACAAAATGGGCTTTGCAGAGAGCAGGATTCCCTTCAGTGCTTGAGCCTCCTGGGTTTGGCAGAGGTGATGATAAACCCCCAAATGGCATTACTGTCTTTCCTTACACGATTGGAAAGAGTCTGATTTGGGACTGCACGTGTGTCGACACATTTGCTGTGACACACCCCAATGATTCCGCGGTTGAGGCCAGATCAGCTGCCGGGGCTGTTGAGAACCACAAAAGTCAGAAATACTCCGCCCTAGAAGATGTATACATATTTGAGTCAATTGCTATAGAGACCACAGGAGCGTACGATAGTAGGCCTCCTCAATCATGAAGTCGACAGGTAGACGCCTTGTTGAGACAACGAACAATCCAAGGGAGTCTGCCCGGTTCCAACAGCGAATGGCTCTTGCGATCCAGAGAGGGAATGCCTTCAGCATCCTCTCATCCGCGAAGAAGAGGTTTTAGAGGGTCAGGTCCACCCCTTCAGGGAACTCAACCCCTCACTCGTAGTTCCTGAAGGAATTTCCTCTTCTGTAAAGATTTTATCCTTCTTGCTTTTAATGGAAAAATATTGTCTCTAAAAAAATACTTCATAACTCAGGTCCTTCATTACTCGAGTACTTCATAAACGAAAAACGTCATAACTCAGAAGTTTTACTTTACTTCTGAATACAATAAATGTTTGACTAGATACTTGGTAGACGGATAAAAAAATTGTTAAACCATATAATTTAAAAAGGTCGTTGTAGCGAGTGCATGTCCGGTAGAATGGACAATATTTTCCTTTGTAGGAGGTGTCCGTTAAAGATCGTTTGCTGTACGAGCTTTAACTGTACAATTTAAATTTACAGCAGTTCATTCCAGAGAAAAAGGCCATTTAAAGTGCGATCTCTTCTATAACAACTCAAAATTAACGGTAACCTAGTCTCTAAATATACTTTACACAACTCTTTCTACAGTCATTTTAAATAGGAATTACAGTTATAAGTAACTCCAAATAATTAGAATAATAATCTTCACGCTTGCGGTTCTTCTGGAACTAAACTATGGGAAATTTGAGAAAAGGACGCGGTCACGTCAATGTGAGGAGAGAGAGTGAGTGACGTCATAAGAGCAACACTCTAATATAACTACTAAACGTTATAAAATATAATCTATTTATCAATTTAGATATACTAACACTAAGCAATCAATTTGTAATGTTAAATTAATGCATAAACCCTTATATTTAATTAGGTAGTGGTGATGCAGTGACGTCACAGCTTCTTTTGTCAGTACGTTTTCTTAGGTAATTGTTTTGTTTCACCGTTACGTCAGCGTTAGCGTCACAAACTCAGAATATACGATGCAGTGGTTGCAGTGACGTCAAGTGAGAGGGTTGTTTTTTTATTGGTAAAACTTATAGGGTGAGTTCCGAATAATTGAACGGTTACACATATTCGATCATTCAAAAAAGCAGTGTATTCTAATTTTTATTTAACTTTAATTTGTATCCATGATACCTGTAGGTATCATGGATACAAAATAAAAGTTAGGTAATAATTATTATTATATATATTTTTCTAATATGATCGAAGATATGGAACTATTCGATATATCGGAAGTTACCCTAGCACTCGAACATTATTTAATTCAATTTAAGTGTGTTTAAAGCATTGATAAATGTATTGAATATTTATAATTTGTATCAATATTCTTATTGCCTAAGATTATAAAAAGGAATTGCACCTGGAATTAGTAGAAATCAACGGATTGCCATATGATCTGTCGGGAATATTCCTGGAGTTTTTTTTTGTTTGCATTTATTTTTTTCTTATTCTTTTAGTAGTTGGGGATATTCTAGGAATAACTTATATTTCGGGAATATTCCTGTAATAATTAATATTTCAATGGATCTCATATATTATTAGTTGGAATATTCCTTGAATTATAACTTATTGTTAGGGTTCTGACAATATGCTTTTAAAATTAAAGATCCCGAAAATACTATTAAAAAGTACCTGTAATAATATTGTAAGAGTATGGAATAGTTCTACAGCAGCGGTTTATAGTATTCGATACCCTTTCATATCGTATGTGATATTCTTAAGATTTACTATTTTAAAAGCATATTGTCACAACCCTAGTAATAATAATTCATAGATAATTAATCACAGCTTCCCATTTTCTACTACCATATAACATAATATTTTAGACTATAATGTAATTTTCATAAGTGATAAACAACCTTATGAATGTTTAAGTTCTTCCATTTTTGTTACTTTTCAATATGCCTATTTACTTACAGTGCTACATAGTATGTATTTTACTAATGAATATTTATATTAATTCTAAAGTAAATTTTAATACCTCGAAATGAAAAAATTGAAGACCTATTTATACCTAAAGGTAAGTTAAATAATTACTTTCTTTTACAATAACATCTTCTGATAGTTAATTAATTTAAAAGACTATGCAATCACATTTTCGAATTTGAAGCACATGCATAATATTATTTTATGAGTGTTTAACTTAACGAAATATCCTTATTTATAAGAGGTAGTTTAAACTCTACGTAGAAAGTTCTTTCAGAATTCCTATATATAATCTAAAACCCGTAAAGCGTTGAGTTTAAATTACCTCTTTAAAACAAAGCATCATTCCCAGTCAGTTTGTAAAAAGGACGCCCCATTAGTTCGACTGTTACATCTTTCTGTGTTATTTCTCGTTTCATTTTTTGATTGCAATAAAAAGTGTGATGAAATAGGTATACTCAATTAATAACTAATCTAAATAATAAAATAATTTTATATTCCTCATTTAATGTAGTTAGTTGTATCCGCTAGTTTGTTGTAATGCACACTTCATGATTGTTTAATGACCTGGCAGAGGGTCTATGGAGGCGGCACGCCACACGATATTCATATATTTTATGTTAAATCAGTAATAAACTACAAAAGTGTCGGGACTAATGGGGCGTCGGACTAATGAATAGTAACAGTTTGTAAATACTAACCATTTGTTGTTTAGGTTTTTGCAGTAGCGTCAGTCCTCTTAGTTTTCTATGCGATGGAGACAATTCCTCGAAGGTAAGACTATGGTAATATAACTCCTGTGTCACAATCAATTAGTAAAGTTATATAATGTGCTTATGAAATATTTGTGTTAGAATTTGTTCAGGACGTATTTACATTTGTTCAAACTTGTTCAGAAAGTTCAAACTTGTTCAGACAAGTTCAAACTTGTTCAGACATGTTCAAACTTGTTCAGACATGTTCAAAACTTGTTCGGATATGATTAAACTTGCTTAGGCATGTTCATTTCTGTTTAAACTTGCTCAGACAAGTTCAAATTTGTTCAGACATGTTCAAATTTGTTCAGAAATGCGAAGAGAGAAACTCTTACTTTCTAATCTCATGTGAAAAGTTTCCGTTCCAGAAGTTATTTGGAGCCCGATACTAGTATTGATACCGATGAGAGTATTCTCTATACGCCGCAGGTAACTGATTTAGTAACTTTTAAAGAGTATCAATTCAACCAATATATAGAATAGTAACTTAATAACTTTAATATATTTAAAAATAATATGCATATCTATTAGTTTTGACGAGATGATTTTCACTTTTGTTCCAAAAAGGGAAAACTGAATGCATCGACAAGAGAATATTCTCCGTTAGAGAAGATCAGAGTGTGGATGGAAATCAATTATAATGATGAAGAAGCTAGACGTATAAGCACAATGTGAGTGAATATGTTATGCGCAATTTACTTTTTTATTCTGCACGTTTTTGTAATTGCTCGAGAAACTCCAGTTTCCAGTTTCGCGATCACAGCAAACTAGAGATTGTTCTAGGGTCGTTTGCGCGTTTTATCAAAAAAAATGTATATAAATATATTGCAATTCAGATGAATAGATTGATATTAATCAATTTAGTAACTTTATATTTCCAATAGGTACTGGCCCGAACATATGGCTCCGAGTTCGCCAAAAGACCGGAAGACAATTTTATACTACACTGATGTGAGTTTCTCTCATGATATAAAATTATTTCGTATATCCATTTGATCGTTGAGTTAATCTTTGGTTTGCCATTACAGTTTTGGAACAGGGATGACTTTGGAATTGGTGAAGGCAGTGCCATATTTGAAGAAATGGGCTGTCCCTTCAGTAATTGTTTTGCTACCTACAACAGAAGTCTGGTGAGACTTGAAGATGCTGATGCCGTCATCTGGCATCCTCTTGGCAGAGACAAAACTCTTCCAGAAAGGAGGTTATGGTTATCAATTTAGGATTTAAAGAATATTTATTATATTCATTAGTTACATTCATGAGGAATGCCTTGCCAATAGGTTTCATATAAAATATCCGACACCAAGAATGTTCGTTTTGAAAATTTGAAATCTGAGACTAAGATTGTTGGTTTCGAAAATTAGATGGACATAAATACTAATTTTAACTATACGCATAAATGAGGTAAATCTTTCAAATTTATCCATAGTTTAAAATTAATGTAACTGACTCTTCAATTACCTGATGTTTTTTTCAGATCCAAACACACAAGAATGGTCTTCTACCTTACAGAGCCAATTCCTTACTCTCATCAGGAGGAACTTAGAGCTAAAAGATTTCGTAACTTCTTCAACTACACCATGACTATATCTCGCACTGCTGACATCTTTGACCCGTGAGTTGATGTCTCTGAAAAGATCAGGATATAATGACACTGTATCCTGGCCAAGATAAACATTGAATCTATTTATTATTTCAATATGAATGTTATTTTTAGGTATCAAATTCTGGAATAGCATTGATCCTAATTTTAAATATGTTAATAGTTATGACAATTTTAGAAATAAATATGAACATTGCCTGTTAAATTGCCACCAAAGTGAGCTTTAATAGATGCTTTTGCAAATCCTTTCTACATTTTTAAATAAATTGCATACAAAGCTTTTGCTTCATTCAGTCTTAAATGTGTCCAATTGAACATATTAATATGGTTGTGATAATTTGCTTTTTAAATCATAGATCTTAAGAATATCATAGACGAGACGAAATGAAATAGTTTTGATTACGTTATACCGCTGGTTTAGAACGATTCAATACTCTATAATATTTTCGGGATCTATGATTTTAAAAGCAAATTGTCACAACCCTACTTATTTTCCAATTGTTTCACCCTTCATATCAGGTATGGGATAATCATCAAAAGGAATAAACCTTTCAGTTCGGATGTCGTGAAGAATTTCGCACACGGCAAAACAAAGATGGCGGTCTGGTTTTCGTCTCATTGTGGCACTCAGAGTAATCGTGAAAAGTATGCTTGTTGTAATTAAGTTATAACAGTTAAATACTGAATTGCTCTGATTTAATTACTCCTTTTATTGCAGGGTTGTGAAAATGATTCAGAAGTTCTTCAAGGTGGACGTTTATGGAGAATGTGGTATTTTCAGGTGCACAAAAAATGAATTCAATCAGAATGACGAAAATTGTATGAAAAAGATTGAGAAGGAATACAAATTTTACTTAGCATTCGAGAATTCTCTCTGCAAGGAATATATTTCGGAGAAATTTTTCGATGCCATGAAGTAAGTTTATGTATACAGTATGCTAATTGGCCTAGGAATACAAATATAAAAATAACATCAATAAATATAAAATGACAATAATTTTTATAATGATTTGACTCAAACTTTTAGTAGGTTTTTCTTATACCAATAGGTATGTATGTAAATTTTCATTATTTGTCAGTTTATAAAGTTATTGATACTTTTCAGGCACAATATCATTCCTGTAGTGTATGGAATTGGGAATTACGAAGAGATAGCTCCTCCCCATTCCTACATTAACATTCTGAGTTTCAAGAATATAAAAGCAGCAGTGGATCACATGATATATCTTTCGAATAACGATACCGCCTATAATGAATACTTCTGGTGAGATGATTTTGAAATCTAAATATTTCATTACCACGTTAAATCGTGTCCGAACACGGTAGAACATGTACAAACACGTTAGTATATGTCCAAGCACCAAAGAAACATGTCAAAACCCGTTAAAGCATGTCCAAACATGGTAGAGCATGTCCAAACACGGTAGAACATGTCCAAACATGGTAGAACAAGAATTTTTCTATGATTGTGCACGACATTTCAAATAAATGGAAATAGTTCTAATGCTTTGCCAGTTTTCTAACGTACTTTTTTCACTCTAGGTGGAAGAGTCACTACAAAGTCCTTACCAACTTCATGCAGAAGAAGACTCCTGAGTACAAACACATTTCTTGGTGTTCCCTTTGCAAGAAACTTCACACCGACACTCAGGTCAAGAGTTACTCTCGTATTAGGCCTTTTGCTTCGATAAGAAATTGCCTCAGCGCTGACCACACCTTCATGCTGCAGTTCTTTGAGGAGAAAGATGCCCTTGCCGCGTCAACGCGCTACCTATCACACTTGGGATTTTAACTCAGTAAGGGTAAGTTACGAATTATCGTTCGGTTTTATATCCTGTCATATGATGTAATTAGGTATCCATGATACTTTCAGGTATCATGGATACCAATTAAAATTACAAAATATTATTAATACAGTATATCATTTTTTCTTAAATGACCGAAGATGTGAGATCGACCGTTAGATAATTCGTAACTTAACATGTTGATTGAAGCTCGCAATTGCTCAAATATTTATATATCACTGAGGTAATATAAGATAAAGTTTATGTATATAATATATTTGATGAATCATTATAATAATGAACTTTGTGATACATATTTTATACTTAAAATTGTATAAAATTTAATAGATTAAATTATTATAAAATGTATCGTCAAATCAATGGTATGAGTAACCTCTTTGAAAGTTGAAGTGAATTTTGGTAAATATTAAAGAATAAATTCTAGTCAAAGCATCTCGAATGATATACTGCGATAAATAAACTTAATCTTATTTCAATAATAGCAGAAATATATATTTTAGCATTTCCAATTTCCTCAACATAATTTGAGCCCATTGTTTCACATATTTTGGTATCGATGGTCCAGTTGTAAGAGTTATGTTCGTATTGCTATTAATTTGAATACAGCATTACAGTTAGTGACAACACAAATAAGGTAGAGAAGTATTCAAAATGGTTGTAGCAAATGGTACAGAGGAGAGCAGACCAGAGATGGGCCATGTCCATCTCTGTTAAAGACTGACCTCTACTGAACACAGAGATCTATGTCCAATATTCTCTGGTCTTGTATACTATGAGTTCTCCGTCGAAACTCTCATTAGCGATTACATCTTTAGTGGCTCTAACCAATTCTCATAGGCCTTACTAACCACAAGAATCTTTAAGTACTAATTGGCTTACATAGAAAAAGGTTTCATTTATAATCCCTAATTTGTCTTTACACAGCATTAAATATTTTATTACTTTGTGGGGAACATACCTAGACTCAATGTCAGGTAGACACATTCCATCAATTTATGACTTATTTCATATATATATATGATTTTCTAATATATTTTTTGCCAATTCCGAATGCTACATAATCAACCTCATTTATCCCCGAATGAATGATATAGAAATATTTCGCTGGTAAGCAGAGTTGGAACGGCGTTCTCTATATTTTACTGGTGTACTATTTGTTTTTTCTGTGCAAGAACAAATTCTTGGGAAGCATTGTTGAAGGATAGAGAAATAGTGCAGTCAGTTATTTTAATTTACTATTGAAGTCTAAGCTCAACATCAAGCACACACAAATAGCTAAAAGAATTAGCTAAAATTATACCACATTATTTTGGGTATTTTCTTTTTGTTATTAAACTAAAATAATAGTAAAGGAAAATTAAATCATCAGTCAAGAGCTAAGCTAATCTAGTGAAAGAGAAAAAATTTAAGAGCTTCAAAATCGTCAACAGTAATGTTTAAGCTGAAACTATTACCTAATAGATTATATATAGATAAAGTTTGATTATATACAAGATAGTTATTATTAATTATTTATATTTCATTTTACGAAATAGGAATAATGCCAAACAGAGATATTTACAACATGCTCAAGGTTATATACGGTCTCAAGAATGATCTGTAGTAATCAAATTTAAAGCACGTATTTAAGAATAAGATACACACTCTAATCATAACTATATTCATCTACCTTAGACCTTACATTTGAAATTTCTTCAAAGGTTTTTATAACATCTTCTTCTGCAGATTTGTAACCTTGAAGAATATTTCTCCGAAGTCTGTGCTGGACATGTTCTGAACACCTTCATTGTTTGCAGTAGAGTGAATGTAGTCCATGATAGTTTTTCCATCGCAACCCATGGTCTGACGGGCGATTTCATTGATGTCTAGAGCTAACTTGTTCTTGGATAACGAGCCTTTAATTTTCAATGAGCAGTGCTCCAATAACTTCTGACCATAGCTTAGTGCTTTTTGCAGTTGTGCATTTTGAGGGAATTTGGTCAATTTCTCTTGTATGGATGAAAGACACAAATTCATTAATTCAATGTGATCCGGAGCGACAAAAAGTTTCAAACCCTCTTGAGTGTTAGGTCCCTTCTTTCTCGCAACTGCAATGAGGGCTACAATAGCAGGTTTGAGCATATCTAGTGTGAAAGCAATATCATCGAGTGCGCTAAGGGCATCCACCATATTGAAATCACTTGACGATATTGGAGAATTGTTAGCAGGATTTACAGGTTGATAATTATTGTATTGGTAATTACTACCAACATTTGGTTGATTGCTGATATTAGATTTAGACCCTTGTTGCCATTTTCCAAATGTGCCAGGCTGCTGATCAGAGCCTGGACCTGACTGACCAGCATTGTAACCAGTCTGAGGACCCGGCTGACCAGCGTTGTAACCAGCCTGAGGACCTGGCTGACCAGCATTGTAACCAGCCTGAGGACCCGACTGACCAGCGTTGTAGCCAACCTGAGGACCCGACTGACCAGCGTTGTAGCCAACCTGAGGACCCGACTGACCAGCGTTGTAGCCAACCTGAGGACCCGACTGACCAGCGTTGTAGCCAACCTGAAGTCCCGGCTGACCAGCGTTGTAGCTAGTCTGTGGACCTGATTGGCCGGAATTGAATCCAGTCTGTGGACCTTGACCTGAATTGTATCCAGTCTGTGAACCTTGACCCGAATTGTATCCAGTCTGTGGACCTTGACCCGAATTGTATCCAGTCTGTGGACCTTGACCCGAATTGTATCCAGTCTGTGGACCTTGGCCCGAATTGTATCCAGTCTGTGGACCTTGGCCCGAATTGTATCCAGTCTGTGGACCTTGGCCGGAATTGTATCCAGTCTGTGGACCTTGGCCGGAATTGTATCCTGTCTGTGGACCTTGGCCGGAATTGTATCCTGTCTGTGGACCTTGGCCGGAATTGTATCCTGTCTGTGGACCTTGGCCGGAATTGTAGCTATTCTGAGGACCTGATTGACCGGAATTGTAGCCAGTCTGTGGACCTGATTGGCCGGAATTGTAGCCAGTCTGTGGACCTGATTGGCCGGAATTGTAGCCAGTCTGTGGACTTTGACCGGAATTGTAGCCAGTCTGTGGACCCTGACCGGAATTGTAGCCAGTCTGTGGACCCTGACCGGAATTGTAGCCAGTCTGTGGACCCTGACCGGAATTGTAGCCAGTCTGTGGACCCTGA
Organism: Caprella mutica; assembly: GCA_947561585.1. Classification (NCBI taxonomy): domain Eukaryota; kingdom Metazoa; phylum Arthropoda; class Malacostraca; order Amphipoda; family Caprellidae; genus Caprella; species Caprella mutica. The sequence goes on along the minus strand of CANNZV010001809.1, from coordinate 101,839 downwards.
CCGGAATTGTAGCCAGTCTGTGGACCCTGAGCGGAATTGTAGCCAGTTTGTGGACCCTGACCGGAATTGTAGCCAGTCTGTGGACCCTGACCGGAATTGTAGCCAGTCTGTGGACCCTGACCTGAATTGTAGCCAGTCTGTGGACCTTGACCGGGATTGTAGCCAGTCTGTGGACCTTGACCGGGATTGTAGCCAGTCTGTGGGCCTTGGCCGGGATTGTAGCCAGTCTGTGGACCTTGACCGGGATTGTACCCAGTCTGTGGACCTTGACCGGGATTGTACCCAGTCTGTGGACCTTGACCGGGATTGTACCCAGTCTGTGGACCTTGACCGGGATTGTACCCAGTCTGTGGACCTTGGCCGGGATTGTAGCTAGTCTGTGGACCTGACTGGTCGGAATTGTAGCCACTCTGAGTCTTTGTCAGGTTTGCATTGTAGTTAGTCTGGGGAGCCTGCTGGTTGACATTGGATTCAAACTTGGGCCCATCTTGACTGGCATTAGTAACTACGTTAGCAGTTTTCAGGTGAGTATCAAAATCTGTGTTTGGGCCATTCTGTCCAGGGTTGAAACCACCCTGAGGACCCAGCTGACGGGCATTGAAGCCACCCTGAGGTTCAGGCTGGCGAGCATTGAAGCCACTCTGAGGTTCTGGATGACGATCGTTGAAGCCACCCTGAGGTCCCGGCTGACGATCGCTGAAGCCACCCTGAGGTCCCGGCTGACGATCGCTGAAGCCACCCTGAGGTCCCGGCTGTTGAGCGTTGAAGCCACCCTGAGGTCCAGGCTGACGATCATTGAAGCCACCCTGAGGTCCTGGCTCTTGAGCGTTGGAGCCACCCTTAGGTCCCGGCTGTTGAGCATTGAAGCCACCCTTAGGTCCCGGCTGTTGAGCATTGAAGCCACCCTTAGGTCCCGGCTGTTGAGCATTGAAGCCACCCTTAGGTCCCGGCTGATGAGCGTTGAAGCCACCCTTAGGTCCCGGCTGATGAGCGTTGAAACGGCCCTTAAGTCCCGGCTGTTGAGCGTTGAAACCGCCCTTAAGTCCCGGCTGTTGAGCGTTGAAGCCATCCCTAGGTCCCGGCTGTTGAGCGTTGAAGCCATCCCTAGGTCCCGGCTGATGAGCGTTAAAGCCATCCTTAGGTCCAGGCTGACGAGTGTTGAAGCCACTCTTAGGTCCCGGCTGTCGATCATTGTAGCCACCCTTAGGTCCCGGCTGTCTATCGTTGTAGCCAGCCTGAGGTCCCGGCTGATGGGCCTTGAAGCCAGCCGGAGATCCCGGCTGACGGGCATTAAAACCATCTCGAGAACCGGGCAGTCTATCATCATTCTTATACTGTAAACTCTGTTTATTTGTTTTGCAACCTGTAGGAGTTTCCATATGGTTGCTCTCAAAGTCCTTCGGTTTTGTGAAATTTACAGGTGATTTCGGCATAAAAGAAGAGTGCCTGGTTTGTTCACTACGATCTTTAACAGAATCTAGTTTCTCATTAGTATTCATACTCGGGTTACTTGTTTTTTGAAATGGGGGTACAGGTGGACTCAGATGCCATGTAGACTTACCAGGTTGTTGTATTAAAGATTCACCAGGTGAAAAACCACTTTTTTTAGGACTAAACCGAGAGACTGGAGAGTCTGATTCAATATTTTTCTTATTCCATGGTTGTCTATGCTGTTGCTCTTTGAAACCAGATTGATTCCATTCATTTCCTACATTGGATTTTGATGGCAGTCTATGCCAAGAATTAACGTCATCATCGACATTTTCTTCTTTCTGCATAGGCTTAGATTTCAACCATTTAGAAGTACTTTCTTGTTTTTGGAAATTAGACTGAGGAGTTACGTTCCTATTTTCAAATGTTGCAGGATTTGAAAATTTACCAGGTTTGCTTGTATTTGAACCAAAATTATTTGAGTTTGAAACATTTTTGTAGCCAGCTAAGGCCATAAGCTTATTTGCTTGAAATTTTTCTTCGGGAACAATACCTGGTTTATTTGCAGAGTGGTGATTGTTTCCCAAAGAATTCTTGTAAGAATTGTCAATTTTGTTGTAAGACTGAGCATATGGATTTTTAAAATCAGATTTCAAAGAGCCAACCTTTTGTTGATTGTAATTGTTGTTGTACCCTTGCTTTCCATTTCCTTTAAAGCCTTTAGTTATATTTTCTTGGAAATTATGTCCACCAGATGCAGAACCAGAATAATTTACATTTTGCACAGGTACGTTTGAACTAAATTTAGATCTTTTAGCCAGGGGTTCAACTTTATTGGCATGACTAGAGGAATCATCATGCCCAAACTTAGCATCAAGACCAAATTTCTTTTGTGAACCATTATTGCCAACTAGCGCACTCTCACCTCCTTCTTTATCACCTTGATGTCTATATCTGAGGAAATCACCCATGCTAGCAGCAAGTCTGTTACTACCATGAACAGGATTATCAAGTTTTTTAGTGTTAAGCTGGGTGGAGTTCCCAGACTGCACACTTCCACCAAATGGAGTCTTTTGCTGTAATTGTGACAAGTGACTTTTCCAATCATGAATCACAGGTCGTTTGGCATTGGCATCATCTACTGGTCTCGAGTAAGGCTTATTAACTTTTCCGATAGGAAGATTGCTCGTTTTGTTTTGGTTCGCCATTGGACTGCTTCTATTTGCGTCAAAACTCTTGATACCAGTGTTGATATTCATCAGAGGCTGGATTGAACCATTATTAGTACCTTTCTCTTGACTGGCATTAGTTTTAGTAAATTGACATGATCGATCTTGGTTATTGGGGAATCTTGGACTAGAAACAGATCTAAATCTTTGATCAGTGTCAGATCTAAATTTTTGATCATTTTCAGGCCTGATCCTGTAATCAGTGTCGGATTTAAATTGCTGTCCTGCTTTTGGCTGAAACTGCTGTCCTGCTTTCGGCTGAAACTGCTGTCCTGCTTTCGGCTGAAACTGCTGTCCTGCTTTCGGCTGAAACTGTTGCCCAGTCTTAGCTTGGGAAGATTGCTTCGCTAATTCAGCTGGTTTGCTCAGTAATAACTCTGCCATCTTGGTTAGTGATGATGTACCTAGCTCAGAAGGTGATGAGGTTGTTGTCTTAGCCGAAAATAGAGTAGTGGGTTTAGCCGAAAATGGAGAAGCCGGTTTGGCCGAAAATGGAGAAGCCGGTTTGGCCGAAAATGGAGAAGCCGGTTTGGCCGAAAATGGAGAAGCCGGTTTGGCTGAAAATGGAGAAGCCGGTTTGGCTGAAAATGGAGAGGCCGGTTTGGCTGAAAATGGAGAAGCCAGTTTGGCTGAAAATGGGGTAGCCGGTTTGGCTGAAAATGGGGTAGCCGGTTTGGCTGAAAATGGGGTAGCCGGTTTGGCTGAAAATGGGGTAGCCGGTTTGGTTGAAAATGGGGTAGCCGGTTTAGTCAAATATGGTGACACTCGTTTAGCCATAGATGGCGTTACTGACTTAGCCATAGATGGCGTCACAGGCTTAACTACAGATGGCGTAACAGTCTTTGCTAGTGTAGGCGTTACTGGCTTAGTTACAGATGGTGAACCTGTTTTGGCTTGAAGTATTTCGGGTTTCACTTCAGGTGAGGATTCATTTTCACTTTTCATGAATAAACTCTTCAAATGCGACCTCCAGTCATGATTAATGCGACTAGAGTTGGTTTCTGTTGTGGAATCCAGTACAGGAGAGGCAGCTGGAGTTTTACCTTCAACTGCTTTACTTACAACAGGTGTTGAAGGGATCATTTTTTCTAAAACATTTGATTTCATAGCAATTTTATTCCTGGACTGTACTCCTTTTTCAACTGCAAAAAAAGATGAATATAATTATCAATTAGCTATGAAGTGTACAATTTTTAATTAAAATTATAGGGCAGAGGGTGCAAGTAGCGTTAAAATATATCATGTCCCTAATCCAACAATAACATTCAGGAGCTAAGGGATTCTCTTGCATCTACTAAAACTAGCTTGACTACCAGTGTCAAATTTCATGTTAGGCTACCACCTTACTTCAAAAGTGAATCAGGTACGAAATTAGTACCAGAAAGAAAGAGAAGATGACTTTAACCAAGAACAGAATTATCTGCATAATAATTATCTTCAAAATAATAGTAATAGCTAACGGGTATAGCTAATACCCAGAATGTATAAACTATTCACTGTAGTTAGAGAAAAATTAACAGCACTATAAACAAATTAAAAAGATTTACAATTGAAAAGTTACATCTTCAGTTTCTTCACTAATTATCATAAGTTTGAGTTTATCTATTATGATGAATCTTACTTGAATTTGACATGGAGTAGTTCGTATAGAATGTAGTTTTGAATATTTTGGAGGCTATTTTAATCTCGAGATCAGTGATCTGCCTCTCCGTGGTGAGAACAAAGTTGATTTTACCTGAAAAAAAAGAGGTGCAAAAATATAGTAGATGAATTGACTTGGAAAGAAGTAGCTATTTCATACGTTTGTTATAATAAACATGTATAGATTATTAACATAGTGTGAAATACACAGCCACATAAAAGTGGATATGAACTACCTATCTATCGCTGAAAGTTATACATAGGTACCAGTTGGTATTTGGTGATCTGAACTCAGCTGACTTAAAAATATTTTTTAGAAGTCAGCAATCATTTTCTCTAAACTTTGTTAGTTCTCCAATATTTTTCGAATTTCTCCTCTCAGAATTAATTGTGATAGATGAATAAATTGCAAAAGTTCTTTAAATTGTAATTTGCAAGAAAAAAAATTTAGCCAAATTTACCACCAAATACAATCTGGCATAGCTAGTTCATAATATAGTCAACATGAAAATTATTTCGAGCAGGTTTCTTCACTAATGTTCAATATACGTACCATGAACTTTAGGATTAGGTTTGACACCCAGAAGAATCTTGTTCAAATCCTTTGCTAGTTTGGCATTCTCCAACATGGCAGTGACATTGTCAATGATGATGGCACCGACACTGTTGAACGTATCAGGCATGTAGTTGAAGATCATATCAGGAGTTCCAATGATCACATCACCTATAACTGAAATAAAGGCATTAGTTAAGCAAAAGAAATTTTAGTTGTTTAGTGAAGCGATAGCAACTATTTTAGTGAAATTATGAAATTGCAGGAACTTCCAAAATTTAAAGTATAAGCTTGGGTCTGGACATTATTCCCTGCTACTGGTAGTAGTGATAAAAAAACTAAGGTTTAGAGTTTTCTCCAAATATCAGGAAAAACTATGAAGCTCAAAGTTAGGTTACTTACCATTTGTTCCGATAGGAGCAATCTTTATTTTCCTCGTTCCCACCAGCTTTAGGACTAAAGCCCGGCAACTCTTGGCAATTTCTTCATTGGGAGAAATAAACAACACCAAAGGTTTGATTATGCCTTCTCTCTTGCCCTTGTGAACATCCAATTCTGAAGAAATGGTAGAAGATTAGATAATAACTATCAGAGAAAAGAGTCACTGTGATGATGTACTATCAGAGAAAAGAGTCACTGTGATGATGTACTATCAGAGAAAAGAGTCACTGTGATGATGTACTATCAGAGAAAAGAGTCACTGTGATGATGTACTATCAGAGAAAAGAGTCACTGTGATGATGTACTATCAGAGGAAAGAGTCACTGTGATGATGTACTATCAGAGAAAAGAGTCACTGTGATGATGTACTATCAGAGAAAAGAGTCACTGTGATGATATACTATCAGAGAAAAGAGTCACTGTGATGATATACTATCAGAGAAAAGAGTCACTGTGATGATGTACTATCAGAGAAAAGAGTCACTGTGATGATGTACTACCAGAGAAAAGAGTCACTGTGATGATGTACTATCAGAGAAAAGAGTCACAGTGATGATGTACTATTATCAGAGAAAAGAGTCACTGTGATGATGTACTATCAGAGAAAAGAGTCACTGTGATGATGTACTATCAGAGAAAAGAGTCACTGTGATGATGTACTATCAGAGAAAAGAGTCACTGTGATGATGTACTATCAGAGAAAAGAGTCACTGTGATGATGTACTACCAGAGAAAAGAGTCACTGTGATGATGTACTATCAGAGAAAAGAGTCACAGTGATGATGTACTATTATCAGAGAAAAGAATCTGTAAATTCCTATAATTTTCAGGTACAAATTTGTTGCCGTGTAACCAGACCAATTTCAAAATATCTAAAGATTACAATTAGCTAGTAAATCTTTTATCTTGAAATGTGAAAACTTTGAAAATCATCACATTTCTTCAACCTTACTAGCAATGGATATATTGACAATAGGTGCATGCTTACAGACGGAGTAAAGTGCACCAGTAATGATTTTTGACAGTTTCCCAATTTCAAATTAGCAAACATAAAATTTACTAATTTTACTAATTGTAGATATCTTATAATTTGATGGATGCATGATGGCAAATTTGTTCGATTGGAAAATGATAGGAAATTAGGAAACTGTGATCTGAAATCTTTTCATCAAGTGACTAAACGTTTGTTTGATAGTAGCTACATTGAAATAAAAAGAGAGTATCAACTCACCCATTTTACCGAGTATTTTGAATGTGTTTAGAACAGCCCCCATTAATAACTTGGCAGGCTTTTCCAAACCATAGAGGTAGAGATTCTTCCATTCTTCTTGGTAGAAGAAATCATAAGTACCTGTCAATATAATAACATTGTAAATAACAAGCAAGTAGCCAATTATATCTAAATTGAATAGGTGAAACTCAGGAAAAATCCTCAGTGTGTAATGTCTCAGAAATTCTTCACAGCTTTTACTAATTACAATAAAAGTTAGAAAATTCTCAATTCTCTAGTAAGTTACAGGGAATTTTACAGAGTACCTAAAACTGGTAGAAAGTTTTATGACTATTATATTAGGCAGCTATCTAGCTATAAAATTAGAACTGCAATTAAAAAAAAAGCAAATATTCTGACTAGTAACATAATAGCTACATTAAAAAAATGATGTTGAATAAGACATGTGTGACGAGTCAGTCAAAACCTAGATGAAAAGTTGAAAAACAGTATACATAATCACCCATTCATTTTAAAGTACAAACACTTTTAAAAGTGACATAGAATAATGCTTAAAGTGACATATAATAATGCTTAGGGCTGAAGAGAATAAACTGAGAAATCTCCTTACCTCTATGGGCATTCCCACACTGCATGTATTTCACACAGTTGCCATCTTGGTCCAAATCAGTGCAGATGTTTTTCAAGTAGTTATCAGGGTGGAACTTGACTTCGTTCTCATTGTGAGCGTACAGACACTCTTCACCATGAACGCAGTTGGACTTTGCATCCTTGCACATCACTCCACTGTAACGGAGAAGAGAACACAATGAATAAATTTATCATTATGTGACGTCAGATATGAATTAAAAAGATCACAAAAACCGAACTGCAATAATTTTAATATAGAGTCAGAGTTATTAAACGGCTTCTTATTATTGGACATAAGAAAATATTACAACATTTTAACTAATAATTGATACCCATTTTACCAGCTGGTATCAAGGATATAGCAAGTTAAATTATATTGGTTTTTCTGATGTCATGGAGCAGTTCACCCTAAACTTAAAGCTTCTTGACCTGACCTGTACTTTATGAGTCTGGGGTCTCTCCTTGGTTGCTCATTGCCATGGACACTGACACACTTTTTGTCAGTACAGGAGACAGAAGGACACTTCACAGTCTTGTGGAGCAAAATATTTAAGTCTGTTGAGAAATGGAGACCACCATCAGTAAAAAGAATACCAGATATAGGACCAGTTACGAATTATCAGTCAGTTCCACAACTTCGGTCATACAAGATAAAAACAACATAGCTAATAATAATTATTCTATTTAATAATAAAATAATTATTTCATCAGTTTTTGTCAGTTTTTCTAATATGACTGAAGATGTGGAACTGACCAATAATTTGTACCTTACCCTATTTACACTAACTGTGTGTATATGTTAATAAAACAATAGCTACATATTCAATTGAATACAAAGTTAAGATAGGTGTTTTAATCCTATATAGTTTAGCAAACACGTTTTTTAAGTTTCCGCTCAAGTAACTTAAATTTTATCACCAGCACGATAACCATGAGGAAGTTATAATTTATGTATGACACTAATGCAACTGATGTGAACCTCAGCCAATATACCAATGCATTGAACTTAAAAATGAGTAAACTATGAATTAAGTAAAAAGTCGACAACAATAAAGTGAATAAACAGTATGTATAGAGCTAGACTTCCAATAATGCTACCTTTCTCCATATCTAGATCAATAGAATCAAAAGTTTCTTTGAAGTATTTATTCAGCATATTGTTCCTCCCTCCCATGGCGATTTTATATCTCCTAGTTTCATATTTGATGGGAGAACCTGTTGAATAGAATAGGAAATTTTACAAAAATGAAAAAATTAAATGAAAAAAATAATAACTATACTAAGGTTCAAAAGTAATTAATATCTTGAGTTGATTCCTTGACTCACATTTAACATCATAGTATTTAACTGAGAGAGTAGTATCCAGAAGTCTCAAGTTATCCAATTGTAGAACAGCAATAGCAGCTGAATCAGGGAACTTAGGGGAGTACCCCCAACAGAAATCCTCGATGTAAACAAGGGAAGTGCTGCCACCTCTTAACTGCCCAAAGTACTTGACCAAAAACTGTTGGGTGAGGGGAGAGTACCTGCCCCTGATATGAAGAGTCTTCTTGTTCATGAATAGTACTTCAGCCTTACCCTTCAATACAGAGGAATTGGTGGTGATATTTGCAAACTTAAACTCAGGTTCAGCAGGTTCAACATCAGTAGTTGTCACATTCTTTTTATTAGGATCAGTTTCATTATCTTTCATTTGGAGAGAAATTTCCTTGCTCTTAGTTGCTATATCTTTGTCAGCAGGAGTTTGGGTTTTGTTATCATTTGTTTGGAGAGGCTTGAAAAATTTATCAAGTAAGGGAGGATTTGTTTTGGGCTTGCTATCGTCATCCACTTTCTTAGGGACAGCAGACATTTCAATTTTAGATTTTTTAGTCCACAGATTGCCAGAGTTATCTACTAGTACTCTCTTAATTTGCTTCTTATTAGCTGCCTTATTGTCAATTTCAGACATAAACTCCGAAACAGACATAGCATTACCATTTTCCTTAACTTTTGGGGAGATTTCTTTTAATATTTCTGAAGAGTTTATTTTTGGTTCAGTTTGGGAATTATCTTTTCTATCAGGAGTTTTACCCATTGACAGCCTAGATTTGAGACGGTCAGATAGTGATTTGGGTGGCTCAGATCCTTCAAAAGAAAGTACTATATTGGAGAGTTTTTCAGGTTTGGTTTTGATGGCATCAAGTACTTTAGCTGTGGAAGTAACGATAGTCTTTGAAGTAGTTTTTCCACTCTTCAATGAACTTTCCTTAGGCTTCACATAGTTGTTACTAGATGAAACCGTATTGTTCTTTCCAATTTCTGCATGAAAAACTTCCCTGAAAAGAATTGTTTAAAATGATAATGAATAAGACATTGAGAAATAGATGTGATTGTTGCATCAACTATTAAAAGAACTCTTCCTACCGTGCTACTTTGCGTTTGGAACTGATTTCTTCTGCCATCTTGACTTTAACTTTCTCCGTTTCAACCAATCCGACAATCTTAGGGATCTCAATTTCACACTTGCCATCTAATAACTGTTAAAAATAATTATTAGTCAAAACTGTATGATAAATCAAAGATGAGAAACTATAAAAAAATTGATATTATTCTGATGTTGCTAGCTACGATTTCATAGTCTGTACAACTTCAGTAAAAATTATACAATAGTTCAACACAATTGATTGTTGTAAAATATACCTTTTCAAGAGCTGCTAACAAAACAGTGCAATCTTCTACAAACTGGCATTGTTGATATTTCTTGAAATCGTATATTTCCTGCAGAAGAAAAAGAAGAAAATAATCACAATTCAGAATAAGAACAATATGAAACAAATAAACAATACATTAAGATAGTTTTACTTACCAGGGCAGCTTTCAAATGACTGGGAGCTGTTGCATGCCTCTTGAGTTCCATCTCAGACATGAGCTTGCTGTTGGTGCAAAGAATGCAGTCAAACCTGCCCACGCCATTTCCATCACCGCACACATTTATAACGTGTTCAAAACCTTAACACAAAAAAATTAGAAAAATCACAATACAGAAAGAATAACAAGCTATATCTAGCTACTTAACAATACGTAATATACATAAAATAGGTAGGTACCCAAAAATTGAACTTCAGAGACATCAATCTTGGCAGTCTAGAAACATCTCAATAAAAGGAAAATGATGACCATCTAGTCAGTTTATTTAAGCCAAAATAACTTTCCAGCTACAGCAAACATTGAACCTCTGCTGAGGAAACTCATTGCATGTAAGTTAACTGTGACTATTCATAACCATAAGAATGTAAATTAGCATTTAGGACAAAAGCAATCTGTGATAGCCAATAGAATTAGAGAAGAATGGAGATTCTCCACACTTTTCTATTGCAATAACTAGTATAATGAAATATAGCTGCAGCCTTAGATCTCAGGTTGCTGCCTAAAACCAAGAAACAATTAGTTAGTATTAGCTATTTATGTTCATTCACAATCTCCTTCCAAAGTGTCAGTTTCCACAGGTTGATCTGTGCATTATAAACTGGCACATTTTTGGAATACATATAATGTATGCCTGAACTTAAGCTTTAATAACTGCAGAAAAGGCATGAGAATGAAGTTTACCATTCTGAGAGACAATCTGGATTCACTATTGTCCTGAAAAAAAATTTCATACACAGAAGATAAAGCTGATCTTGCAAGAAGGAAATACATGTTCACCCTATCTCTTACTTTGCTTGATTCAGCCTTACTTTCTATTGAATCAATTTTCATTAACAACCGAAAAATTAATTAGAAGCTAAATAGAGGGTTTTTACTGGATGCTTAATGTTGGTAGAACAGGTTTTTCACTCCCTGTTCCTGTTGATGAATAGGCAGGCATCTTTCTTTTTGAAACCTAAAAACACCTTCCAACATTGAGTTTTTAATGACCCTTTTGAAAGATACAAAAGTAAATACTAAAAATCATCACCATCGTGTGAACCAGTGTCTCTTTCCGCTCACACATGAACAAGGGTATTCTTTAGTTGCTGCATATTTTAGAAAGATGAAAAACCTGAAGATACAATTAATTACAAAGTATAGAATTCCTACAAGAAGAATAATTCATTTGTTCTCATCTTCACCTCTTCTTTCCTAAGAAAAGCAGTAAGCAAATATACCCTTTATTATATTGGCAAAAAGAGATAAAAAGATTGACACAACCACAGCACTAGTGCATGTTTACTTCCTCCAAAGTTAGTTAGGTAACCATTTTACAGATGGTTTTTCCAGTCAATTGATTTCCAGCAGTCCACAGAATAAGAAAAAGCATCTAGCACCATTTTGAATCTCTACTATCAGTGTATAGAATAGGGAAGGAACATTATTACATTTTTTCTCAAGTTATCCAAGAGATGCATCACCAATTCAGATTGAACAATAAATAGTTGAATTTAAGTTTAAGAAGAAAATGTAGGGGATTTCAATTAATAAAAATATTTCTATACTATCAAAAAATATTTTCTTAATCTCAACCCTTTAACAAGCATCATCTTTTGGGGAGGATTTTTAGAAAAAGTTGATTTTCACCTATCATCATTATATTGTGTTCATCTGTATGTTTTAATTATGTAGCATAGCCTTCATGTTACATCTCTGAATGATACTATAAAATAAAGAAGCAGTTTCATAATGTATAGTTCTGATATGTAACAGTCTATAGGTATTTACAAACAGGTAAATGCAACATAGTGATGGATGGAAATAAAGTTTTCTGATATCTTCCCCATGGACTGTCGTCATTAAAGGGTTGAAGAATATTCAAATTGTAATGACAACAGCTTTCTAATATCAGTGATTCCCTATTCTGTATACTGTGCTATCAGTAAGATGCTTTAAAAGTTTAACCCTCAATTTATTATTTAGTAGTGATACAGAATTCATGACATGAATAAATTGATCAAAACAAATACAATTTTTTTTACACGTTTCCAGTCCAGAGTGGAATTTTCTGCCATGTTCTTTGCTTAGCATGGGCCCTGACGGAAATGGAAATTTCCGCCAAGGGGATGAGGGTAACTGGTTTATGGATATGCCTGGCCTAATAACTGATAAACACAGGAAATGGACAAATTTTCCGTTTGGATCTGCAAACAAACATACTCGAGGTAGCTTGGGCCATGTACCCCTTACAGAATTTTTTCTTTATTATACATTATAGAGCTATGAAATTAGATACACATGTAAAACATTGAATGGAGATCTTTTATGTGGATTATAAAAATACAATTTCTTCTTAGAAAACGAGATATGGAATCAAATGTTATTTTTAGGTGGGAAATGTATCTGCTCCATCATTTTTAGCATGAAGTGATGATATGGGAATCATTAGATGCAGGAAGGCTTTGAGCCTTATAGTAAAATAATTAAACATTTCACACTTTTGAAGTTTTGAGGTTGTAACTTTTAATTGACGACTAATTTAGAATAAAAATAGAATTCACTATGTTGCCCAAGTCTTTCCGCAACCAGTGATACCCATACTATCAGTCTACAATAATTATTGATGGAGGAGGTAGAGTTTGACTCCCAAAAAGTTGTACTTTTCAGGAGAGCCAAAAGAACAAAATGAGTATATTGTTCAAGTTTTCTTTTTTCCAAAAAGTAAAAACTGACTATATCTTGTTGCTCACCCAATGATACCCCTTCATCACTGTGGGTGCAAAAAAAGGGTGAAAAAATTTCTTGTCCTAACCCAACAATCCGGTTCTTTTATATCTCATTTACATGAATAAAATCTTATTTTAACAAAGAACAATGTTCCCTTCAAGTAGAGGGAGATGTTGTAAGAAAAGTGAACATGTGATATTATTCAATGTTGCTTAAGAATATATGGATTTTGATCTCATTCAATTAAAACAAAAAATCTATAAATATAAATACATTAGCTACACAAAATATCTAATTTGAGCACTAAGCCAGATGAGCTGAAAAGGAAAAAAGTATTTAAAAGCAACATGTAGCTAGGTATAAAAATATACTTTAAAGGAGAATCACAATAGAAACTCTCAATCTAAAGGCCCCTTTAGAAGACCAATCACAGTGGGGATGGTGACAGAAGGCAACCACTACCATTCACCAAGAGATCTGATGATGTTGAATTGCTTCATGAATGCTCTAGGAGCTATAAAGGTTAATTTAACATACAATTGTGAATGGTTATGACTATCTACACTCACCATCCCTGTCATGAATACTCATTAAACAGGCTTTTAAAATGGGGTAACCCTTACTAAAATCCTTATTCTGTGGACTGTGGTTGCCAGATACCCAATAATGACAGCTGCATGAATTTGAGAGTCACATTTTATTATTTAGTTGGGGATCTAATATCTGATTCCAAACCAAAGGTCATATCGCTGAATTCAAATTGAATTAGCTACATACAAGGGACTGGAAGAAGCAGGGAGAGAGGGAAGTGGCTCCATGAACAAAATCACTTACCATCAATCAGTGACAATGCTCACGAATGTAGAAAATCTACTTCATGAATGCAGTCATTTACCAAAGAATTTGAAAAAAAGGGACATGAGTAACAGTGCCTCATAACAAGCCTATAAATCTACCCAAGAGAAAAATGATATAGATGATGAACTCATAAAGATGACAATAGACCAAAGATAACAAAGAGTAATTCCATCAGTGTATAAAATATAAAGTGCTAATTTTACAATATTTATTTTTGTGAATTCTAAGGGAATGAGGACAACGATAATGAAAAAAAATTTAGTTAGGTAATCATTTCAGAATGAATATCTTAGTTCATTTCTCCTAACATTAGCTAAATAATAAAAATGGGAAAATTATTTGGAAAAACTTATAAGTGAAAATAGCATATTTAACTACAACTATTATTTATGTAAGCTTCACATTCTGTTATCATTTGGCTAGTCATTTCTTCTTAGAAACCTCAAATTACTTTTAAGGGCACCATTCCCAGATTTTGAAAAGTTTTTTTTATTATTGAAGCTACGGTTGTGAAACTTTATACACATATATAAAATGAATTCTAAGATGTTTTTGTGTCTTGACATTTTTTCGATTCGACCCATAGAAAACAAGTTATTCGAATTTTGAACAAATTTCGAACAGTGTGTAAATTAATAAATGGATACTACAATTTTGTAGCTATGACATTATGTTTTTTGCATTCGATTCTCCACAAGATTCTCTAAAAACTGTGGAAGCGTTTTTTTGATTTTTCGAATTGGTTTTCGAATTATTGAAATTTTTAGTGAAAAAAAAAAAAATTGAAAGAATATAAATTTCAAAATTCAATATTTAGAAAAATAATTCGAAAATTAAATAAAACTCTTCCAGAGTTTGTAGAGAATTCCGGGGAGAATCGAATGCAAAAAATCACAATGCCATAGCTTGAAAATTGTAAACGCCTTAGGCATTTGAATTACAAGATTATTTGATCTCTGAACTAATAGAAAATCCCATTCAAAGTTTGATAATCTGACACGCTGCATACAACTCCTGTGAAGGTTTGCGGGTAACTAAGGGGCATACCTTAGTGTACATCTGATTAGTGGCACGTTAGATACCAGATATAGCGAGATAGTTAATAATTACGAATTATAATTGGCTGAGAGTTGGTTTTTAGAGTACATATTGACTCCCTACCCCCCGGTCCCCTTTTCCCTTTCTCCCCAGGGGGTTGGAGTAACATGAGAGCTCTGATATTTTGCACACACTATTAGAAGGTTAAAAAGCAACTATTTACACAATAAAATTTTTTTCTTTAATTTTGCCATTTTTCCCAGGAACGGTCACCTTGAGGTAAGTTTCGAGTTATCGGACTGTTCCAAATTTTTATCAAGCAGGGAATACATATATAATAATTATAAGTTAACCCAATTAAAATAATGAGTTACAAAAGCAATAGTACATATACCATATTTTATATATGGTAGAAAATTTGAACCCTCCTATTATTTGAAACTAACCTAATTATATTGGTACTTTGAACAGTCTTCCTAGCATATAGTGACAATACTGTAAGTAGTGATAGACGTCTGACCCTGAACATTTTCAAAGGATATTGTTGAACTTGCATCAGATTATAAATGACTGATCATATAATTTCTTCAATAAGCTTAGCCCTGGAATGACTAGTGGGCCTCAAAGGGCCAGTCTGGTTTCAAATATTGATACAAACTTTATGACTTTCATTATCTATGACATTTATTCATCGTATAATTATCAGTGAAAATGATGCAACATAATTTGTTCTGCTTAGTTTTATATTATTTTTGATTAAGTGGACCTCTGGAGCCCAGATGAAGTACAATCACTGACTGTTGTGTCCCATTTTGCATCACTATAGAAACATCACTTCTAGGAATATTAGCTATTTTTGATGTGAAACAAAATGCAAAAAATATTATAAAACTAAATATGTTGCACGATTGATTTCGCTTAAATAGGTCTTTAACTATAAAAATCACGGGTTTCCAGAACTTGAGTTAAGTTTTAATGATGTTAAGTTATATTTCTTCAGGAGCAAGCCTCTCAAGGCACTCTGGTCACTCCAGGGTTAAAGTAAACTGTTACAGAAGAAAAAATATTTCAGCAATTAATAATGAGACTCCACATTGTGTAGACCTCACACTATTAAATGTAACCTCAACAGCTGTGAGTTAAAGCTACCTACCCTCGAGGCAATTTTATATATTCTTTTATTCAATGAGGCTTATGTTTCATGTCATTTTGCAGCAAACTCCATAAAATTTCAAATTTGATATATTTAAGAGGATCGCATGGTGGTTTTACTAGCTACCAATAATACTCGTCCGATTGAGCTGAGATTTTGACTTGAGGTGTAAAATGCTCCAAATCTTTGAAGTTGTTATAAATTTTCCCTTTCACAAAAAGTTTATAGATTCAATGGGGATTGGTCCTACAGAAAAATTTATAGAAGCTTATATGCTTATCTTGACATTCCAAAGATCGTCTAATGAGTTTTTTTTAATTTCGATCTAGATATTTTGTCATTTTATTTTTAATTTTTTTCTCCTTTTTATTATTTTCAAAATAAAAAATTCTAAGATAGAAATTAAAAAAAAAGCTCATTGGACGATCTTAGGAATTTCGAGCTTAACAGATTAGCTTCTATAAAATTTTCTGTAGAACCAACCCCCATTAAGTCTATAGACTATAGTGAAAAAGTTACCAAGATATTGAACAAAACCAAACTCATCAAGTCGCTTCGCCATCAACCACAAATGGGATTATTACACAACAACACAAAAAAAAAAAAAAAAAAAAGTCTTTCCCCCTCCATTAGACACACCCCTGACCCATTTCCAGTTGTCACAGCAAACTGAAGTTTTCTGTATGTTTTCTTTAGATTGTTTTCAAAAAAAATCTAAAAATTGCAATAAACCACTAGACAATCCCCTTAAGGATATCATTTAGTTATTTTCTGCAATTTCTTTTTTTTTTTACTTTAGTTCCCCAGTAACCATTCCAAAGAAAACCTACAAAAAGTTTCAGTTTGTTGTGACAACTATAAGTTAGTGGTGGGGGGTGGTGGTGGTGAAAGATAAGGTTTGCCACAGTTAATCTCACAAGTATTATTGGTATCTAACAAAATCACTAAACGATCCCCTTAATTTGATATGATCTAAAGATTTTTATTATGAAAACAATACAACTGTTTTGCTTCTAATTAAAGTCTGGAAAGGACCTTAATTGCATTTCAACATCTAGCCTACTTAGTGATCTGAAAAGGAACAATTAGAGAAAAATGTGCTAATTGCACTACACACAGTTTTCTAATTTTCTATTTTTGTAGTGGGTGGCCAGAAATTTGGGTCTGGTAACAGTATTTGGGTCTGGTAACTGTATTTCAGTCTGGTAACAGTATTTCAGTCTGGTAACTGTAAATGGACTCTCAACATAAATGGCCGTTATGTAGTTTGTTGTATCCACTAATACCCACAAATTTTGATCAATCAGACTTGATTTTTCTTTTAATCTATTCAATATTTGACAGAACAGGGATGTACACTTCAATAACCAATAGGATGAAGATTCTTACCTTGAAAACAACTACCAATAAAATATGAATGCTGCTAGATCCAAGTTAGCAGGTAGTAACTTTTATGCTGTAATGGAAATTCACATAGTTTCTAAGATAAGCAAGACCACTCACTCTTAACTATCTGCAATTTTTTATCCCTGTCAACACTATAAAATGTAAACATGAAACTTTGGAAAATAACTGGTCCCTTTATCAATCAACAGAACTCATCAACATCATTTAATATGGAATAGGGCATTGAAATTATGTCCACTCAAGGCCAGAGTTCAATACAGATAACTTATGATTTACTGCCATCAAAAGTCACTACTATAATATCAACGATATAAAATAGCTACTGCATTAACATAACTCTACGGTTCACTTACATCACACATTAATATTTAAATTAGAGTGCTATGGTAGCTGTTTACAATAACCAATATTGCTAATATCACTAGCAATTGGGAAGTCATTGGAGAATAACCTTTTGGAATATAGTGAATAACATCATCAGTGGAGGTGCTCAATACAGTACAAGACATGCTGCTACGATTTCACAAGAATAAGGATAGTGTTCCTCTGAACTAAAGTGAAATAACTGAATATCTTGATAAGGTTATGAAAGCTTCATCAGAACATTATCCCTAATTCTGAGGTTAGATTTAGAATCTTGTTTATTTGTGTATGAAGATTAATTTGATATGAAATTCTTAAGTTAACTACTTTTTATTTGCAGTTGTCTGATACCACATTGAGCACTCACAATCAATTGATGAAGAATTCAAACTTAGGATATGTTAAAAACATGTTTGAACATGTCTAAAACATGTTTGATCGTGTTTTAACGAATACTTACCATACAATTTCAGTGAATTAGTCTTGAAAGTGATCGTTTCAATAGCGACTGCTTTAGAAACAACCTCTTTCTCACTGCTGGAATCATTAGGTTGATTGGCATCAGAAGTAGGATTGATGCTGTCCAACAGACAGCCTACTTCATCTTCATCAATTTCAAAATCGAGCTCATCCTCCATCCCATCCATAGCTATGAGTGTTGAGAAGACAGAATGCTACAAACTAATTCTGAAACTTGTGAAAGATCACCAATAAAAACCATGTAAGGAATTAAATGAATCAAAGGGAAATTTTGAGAATGAGTTACATAGATTTATTTTATGAGAATTGAGTTGAGAGCTCACTCAAAACTCCCAATTTTATGGAAAATATTGATATTTTCAATCAAGTGAAATTGAAACATAATTAATACAAATGAGTAGTGAAGATTTTAATAACTCAGGTATGTTTTTTTACCTAGATTTTGAAATAATATACATTCCACCTTCAGAAGTGATCTTTAATACAGGGTGACCCACAAAAAAGTGTACCCAATTTTAAATTTGATTAATATAAATATTGATTTTATAAATAAATAAGGAATTTTAAGATATTTCAAGTAAAAATATATCCTATTTCTTTTGCTTGAACTCTAATATCTATTTATATTTAAATACAATATTTATATTAATTAGAAGTTGGGTACACATTATTGTGGGTCACCCTGTATAATTAATCTTTAAGGCTGCTTCACACATGTCAGGAATCCGTCCGGGACATCACGTGTCAGAGATTTGTTTATCACTGCGAAGAGCCGGTAGCTACTGTGTGAATGTGTCTGTTGAAATTAAAGTAACTATAAATTTTTTCACTGACACCGAATCACTGAGAGGAGACGGACCGGTGACACCACGGACGGATCATCGACATGTGTGAAGCAGCCTTTGGGATGACAATTTTTTAACTCTAGCACTGGAGTGTAGTGAGAACTGAAGCCGGGATAGAACTGAAGAGAAAATGATTAAAGTGTTCTCCAAAAAATTATCTATTTCATATTCTGTTCTCCGCAAAATAAATGTAAATATAGGACTTTTGCAGGAAATTAGGGATTGTTCACATAGAAAATGATAACTGCAGACTGGAAAAAAATGGAATGTTCATGATCCATTACAATTTCATACTACTTTGCTTGAAATGTGACATATTTTACAAGCTGGAGTCTTGTAACAGGGGGAAGTTAGATAGTTCTCAAATTATCATAAGCAAATAAGCTAGGGTCAAATAGGTAAATTGCAGTCATTAAACTCAAGGCTAATATACTATAGAAAGGTTGACCAGAGGCCATTCTCTGTGAGAGGTACGTTAGTCATCTGCAATTTAGTAAATACCCAATGATGATAAAAAAGCATAGTAAAATCCACAAGATATTATTATATATTAATATTTAACCCATTTTTCACGAAAAAATTGTGTATATTGAGACAAAAAATGAGCACCCTGCTGTATCAGACACTTTACTTTTTAATATTAGAACTACCGAATTTGAAGTGATAAGTGACGTAATTGAATATAATTGGATAGGGTACCTAGATGTTTTTAACTCAATTGTGAGAAATAGTTGGTAAACATATATTCAAAAACCTCTATGGTATTAACTATTCAATATTTACCATTACTAATTAGTAACAGTCAATTTAGGTCAATGCTAATGCTAAACACCTATCAACCTACCTAGTTAGTAGAATACTACTGCCTAGATCGTTAGCATACTTAGTTGGCGCATACTTTTTATGTTTTTGTAAGTACTTAGATACCTAAATACCTATTCAATTAAGTTTAAAACAGAATAAAAGGTTAACATTCTTGGAATAAACACAGACTTGGGTGCCCAGATGAGAATTACGAGGTTGCACAAATATCTAATTTGCGGAGCATTGTCGGACACTTTACCCGTCTGTTTAACCTAATAGTTTATATAAACCTTGCTTGTAACTGTTTATTGCATCCCTATCAAAATAAGTCTAAAACTTGCTGATCCAAATATGTATTAAACTAGTTTACTTTCCTCATTTCTGTTAAAAATATTGGTTTTGTTATAATATTAGTGTAACTTAACACATTTATAGGTACACTTTGCTATTAAAATAAAAACTATAAGAAATAAATGATTATTTCATTATATTCCTGTGGGTATCATGAATTCAGTGTATCATTTTCCTGTTTAATAATGTATCTCATCAATCCTAATAATAGACAATAGCAGTCACATTTTTATTTGTTTATATAATAATAAATAAATATCATTCATTTATCTTAATATATTTGAGCAGTCTGCATTTGTGATACATCTATGATCCATCCATAAAAATAAACACACTTCCTATCATTCTCAAGAAGTAGACACAAAATAACTAAAAAAATTATACTAATAATGTCTGTTGAGAGTTAAATTGTATTGTGCCGTTTTGACATTTAAAGTAGGATAGAAAATTTGTATGCATTTATGGCAAACCAAACTGTATCACAAATACAGACGGCTCAATATTTTGAGATGAATGATTAATAATTTCTTCATCATTAAATAAACGATGCAAGCTAAGGCAGGTATTATTAGGTTAGACAATCAACATGAGAATAACAAGAACAAGAGAATATATTGAAAATGATGAGTTGAATTCTTGTGTTTTTATTGTAAGAGGAAAGTACACATTTAAAGGGTTAAGTTATATAAATATTATTCAAAACAAATTGTTTTTAATAGAAAACTATAGAACCTAGTAAATAAATCAACACATGACCATAGAGTTATGATAAACTACTCTAGAGAGAGGAAGTGTTGCAGCGATTGCAGGACGCCAAGGAAGACGGTAAAAAACCTTATTTTGTTTCAGTTACATCAGTGCTCCATTAAACTGATGCTAGATTGCCAGTCACGTGACCCAAAAATAAGGATTTTAGCGTCCCGCAAGACGTAATATTATTTTGGCCATTGACTCACCACTTGCACATGACAGAAATTATAAGGATAGAAGTTTCATGCACTATGCATGTTTTATTAGTTTTACAAGTGTTTTGAGCTTTAAGCTATGATTTAATTTGTGATGTTTTGGTTAGAAGCAAAAGTTAAGACTGATAAGTTAGTGTGCAGTGTGCACCATGTCCCAGACTGTATTCCATGTTTCAAAGTATAAGGATTTAGTGCACCAGATACAGACTGGAATGTGCAGCATAATTAACATGTATCAAAGTTTATCCTAGGCCAGTCTGCAAAAGATGCATGAAGTGGTGAAGTTTACCCGGCGACTACTGAGGCCTCAAAATTAGTCTCCTGAATTAAACGGAGACAATTTCCCAGTTAATTCCTATGATGTCCTATTTCTTCTTCAAAGTATCTTAAATGTGGCGAAAAGGATCCATTTTCTCACCAATCTGGCGACTTTCCTGCCACACTATGAAACATGGCAAATGGAGAGTTTATGAACCATATTATTATACTTGGGCAGTGCAGTACCTACTACCTTATTGACAATTTAGCTGATCCACCAGCATTTTCCCAATTTTTATTTTTCCACCAAAAATTAATGGTAACATAGGAATAAATAGCTAGAAATCCAGCGACTTTACCAAATTTTATTTAAAAAAAAAATCTGCCGACAAGACAGTGAAATATACTATGAAATACAGTCTGGTCCCAGTCTGCAAAGTATGCATAATCAGTCTCCATATATTTAATTTTTGGGGCAATTTCTCTCCAAGGATTTTCAAATTTCTCTCAAAAATAACAAAAAATTCCAAATACTCTCCAATAATTACATGTAAACATAGGAATTAATTAGAAATTGTCGCCAAATAATTCAGGAGACTAATTTCAAGGTCTGAATAGTCGCCATGTTTCAAAGTGTGGCAAGAAATTCGCCAGTTTAGTGAGAAAATGGATAGAGGTCGCCACAATTAAGGGAATTTATTAAGGGAAATTTGGCTTTCTAGTTTAGATTTTACATATGGAAACATCATTATGCTTCATGCTGATGCATGTGCATCTCTTGAGACTATTTCATAAGTGATTTACTTGTTATATACATGTTTTTCAACTTATTTCACCTCTCAAAAGTCACCAATATACTGGCGACTTTGTCTATACTTTATGATGATACTCAGAAAAACGGAGTCTGGCTCTGCCAGACTGGTTGGGATATTCTTAAATCTCATCAAATTCTCAATGAATAGTTTCAAATTAATTCCTATAGGGCCTAGCTACATATTTATTCCATTACATTATTTTTATTTATTCAACACTAATGCAAAATGTCAAGGCTCTTGAAAAGAATTAATCCCAATAATATATAATAAATTAAATTAAATATTACTGTGATAACAGAATAAAAGACTTCTAGTTAAGAGACCATGACTCTACCGACTGAGTACCGACAATATGGACCACAAAACATTGAAAAAGAAGAAGCTCAGATCGAACGTGTACTCAGTCTTAAAAATTCAACCAATCACGTCCATTGATCACTGACGTCACTATAAACTCTCTCTCGAAAACAGTTTGAACGTGCATTCTACCTCAGCTCATTATCTTTGCTGGGAGCCATATTTTCTTACAAAATTATGCACACGATTATCTATAGGGTCACGCAGGTTAATTGCAGCCCTTTAATTTTTAATTGCTGCCTCTCAAGAGTCACTAAAACATTCTGAACTGAAATTACATTAAAATGTTGCATAGCTATCAAAATAAGCGTAGTGCATGCTATAATTTATTACTTTATGTTTTTAACGAGTGTTTTGAAGCTATGATGTTTCTTTTGTTAGAGGCCGCAATTAGTTAGTGGGCCGCAATTTACCTGCTTGACCCTATTTTATAACCCAGCTAGTAGCTACTAAGCAATAATAAACTAATCTTCTTTGCAACAAACACAAACTAACACCAATTCGATACATATCTAAAAGCTGAGCGGTGCACCACAGTACGGCGCACCACTGTACATTCTATTAGATAGGTAATTTGAAAGAAGATTAATGATATATGGAGTGAATTTGATAAATGTTGTAGGCTATCAAATTTAAGACTGACAGTACTTGAATCCAATGTTTATACTACACAGTTTAATTCTTAGATTGAGATGTTTAATTTAGAATAGAAAATAAAATTTATCATAGAAAACTGTAATAAATATAATTTTAAGGGGTAACTATTTTAAACTTTCTGCCTGAGGTCAGTGAGGAATAAATTTAACGTATCAGTTAGGTATATGTAAAGGGGGGCGTGCCACCCCCCTGCCAGGTCTTTAAACAATCATGAAGTGTGCAGTACAACAAGCTAGCGGACCAGTCTGTATTTGGTGCACAAAATTCCACACACTTTTGAAAAAGCTGAAAAAATCCACCATAAATTTCCCAGTCTGCAGAATATGGAACATTTTTCCAAGACTCTCTGCAGGAGTTTTTGATTGAATTTTAGAAATTTGAGATCTCTGCAGGAGATCTTGAATTAATTCCTATGTTACCATTAATTTAGCTGCGGGAGATTCTGAATTTGCTGCTGAGAGTCAGAGAGTAACTGTTTCTCAAATTAAAATCTCTGCGGGAGAAGAGACACATTCTGCAGACTGGTAAATTTCCAGTAATTTGGCTGATCCACCAACATTTTACCCATTTTTCCACCAAAAATTAATGGTAACATAGGAGTAAATAGCAAAAAATCCACTGACTTTGCCAGAATATTATTTTCAATGGAGAAAAATTTACCACGAAACCTAGTTCAAGAGTATGTACCAAGTCGCCGATTAATTGTCGACTTAAAATTTATGAAAATAAGTATCTTTCACATATATAGACGACTAATGAGCACTTAAATTAGATTTAAAATTAAAATTGGTGACTCATAATCATAATCGGCGGAACCGCGCAATGCGCATCTCTGTTGAAATGTAAACAAAGCAGCCATTTTGTTTTGAAATGGCGCTCAACTTGCACGATGTAGAATTCAAATTGTATGTCCGTTTTCTGTTTTCGGTGTTCTTTTGTTATGAATGATGGGGTCACTACTTGTCATTTTAATTTGATGCTCTCTGACTAATTATCGGAAAAAAATGAATAACTATCAAAGAAAGTATGCCTCTCTCAGGCTCTCTGTGATTGGCTGGAATCAGTTGTGGTATGCCTCACTCTCTCTGATTGGCTGGTATCAGTTGTGGTATGCCTCTCTCTCTGATTGGCTGATACGCTCTCAATTAATTTAGGTACTAGGTAGTTATAATGATATAGGTATATTGACGACTGTCTACTTTCAAAATTGGAATTAAAGTATGACGACTGGCGACTGCATTACTAATTTTTGTTGACTTATTTAAAAAAAAAGATGTATTGGCGACTCACTGAACATTCTCTGAAACTAGGCCACGAAATACAGACTGGCTATCGGATACAACAAACTACATAATAGCCAGACTGTATTTCGTGGTAAATTCCACCCAGTCTGTATTTCATGGGAAATTCCACCGACATGTCGGTGGAATTTTTTCACCCTAGAGAATAATATTCTAGCAAAGTCAGTGGAATTTTGGCTATTTATTCCTATTTTACCATTAATTTTTGGTGGAAAAATTGAGGAAATGTTGGTGGATCAGCCAAATTATTGAAATATTATGGTGGATTTTTTCAGCTTTTTGAAAAAGTCAGTGGGTTTCTGTGCACCAAATACAGACTGGAATTCCACCAACTTGTCGGTGGAATTTTTTCCCTTTGAAAATTATATTCTGGCAAAGTAGGTGGATTTTTATCTATTTATTCCTATGTTACCATTAACTTCCAAGTAATAAAGCATGTCCAAACTCGCCATTTCAATGGCGAGTTTGTGACAGTCCAAGTAGAATAGTATGTCTCATAAACTCACCATTTGTCTCTCCAGCTCTCTCCAAAATTTAACAAATTCTCTCCAAAATGATCAAATTATCATTAATTCTCTCCATAATAACATTGTAGCATAGAAGAAAAATAGATAAAACTCTCCATTTGCAATTGAAGGGCTTAAATAACTATCACAAACTCGCCATTAAAATGGCGAGTTTGGACATGCTTTATTACTTGGGTGACAGTTAAATTGAGCCCTTCAATTCAATTGAGCCCTTCAATTCAATTGAGCCCTATGCTACAATGTTATTTTGGAGAGAATTTATGAAAATTTGATCATTTTGGAGAGAATTTGTTGAATTTTGGAGAGAGCTGGAGAGACAAATGGCGAGTTTAAGAGACATACTATTTTATTTGGATTAACTTTCGGTGGAAAAATGGGTAAAATGTTGGTGGATCAGTCAAATTATACTGGAAATTTATGGTGGATTTTTTTAGCTTTTTGAAAAACTTAAAAAGTAAGTGGAATTTAGTGCACCAAATACAGACTGGTTTCCTAACTTTCCTTCTATATTTACATGCATTTTACTGAGAACAGAAGTTAAAATGGAGAATTTCTTGGAGAACAGTTTCCCAGTTTCTGCAGTCTGGTTAGTGGTTAGATACCTACTGATGACCATTTCGGTTGATGCATTCAAAATAATGGACTCAAACAGAAGTTACAGAACTGGTGAAACGAAGTCTCTTATGTGATTGGCTGAGTGGCTCTAGTCGCAATGACGTCACTCAAGAGTAATATAATGGGATCTACACTTCTTCTATTCAATCATTTCAATGTTCCTTCTGTGATATGGACATTTTATTTTTACCAGTTTCAGCAGACTGCCTGAGGGCTGAGGACACTGGCAGTAATATAGAAGGTAATTATTGTACTAAACATTTTACTTTCTAGTTAATGCTAATGACATCTTAGGTCATGTAATTGGAATAGGTAGCTTTAAATTGTCAGAACTTTGCAATTCTCAATCAGTCTATCTTGGAGATAATAACGATCCATAATAGTCAACGAAAGCTAACATGGGTAACAAACTAGCTAATTACATAATACTTATAAATAGAGCCACCTATGTATAACAGTTAATGGAGTATTACCAGTATAACGATTTATTCGCACTATCCGATGATAAAAACAGCTCAAAAGAGTAGAATCCAATTGCACGTGTTATTATTTGTCCGAGTCCAGAACGGCCTTCGTAATCACGAGAACCACCATTTTAATTTGATAAACAACAAAAATTCGTGGGTATTTCGTGGGAAATTCCCACAATAAATTAAATTATTCTTCAGCTTAGAATCAAGGAGGTGTTATACTTGATAAAATATTTTATAATGGGCTTAGATAAATGAAAAAAATACTACTAATTCCTAATTAATTGAACAGAATAAATTATGAGTAAAATGTAATTTAATAGGCTAATAGATTTTAGAAAAATCAAGATACGAAACACAGAGCTCGATTAATTGCATCTGTTATATGTTATGTAAGCATAAGTTATTTTAGCATAAAGAATATTTTTCATGTTGACTGTTGAAAAAGAGTATTTGCATGAATAGATTAAAATACGTGCAACTTCACATGTTATTTGTATTGAGTTTTTTAAATTTAGCATAAAATCCCATGGGAATTTTAAAAATTCCCTCCTACATATTTTTTCCTTCCTGTACTCAGAAAGGTCTATTATAAATTATAATTTGTTGATATATTATAATTTATAATATATATATTAACAAATCATGTCAACATTAGGCATTTTTTTCGATAATCAAATCATTATCGACCTAACAAACAAATTGGAATAGCTAGCCTAATTATTTTATTTTCTACCTAACTGATATGAGACTTTCTGAGTATATGCTATATCTACTGCAGTTCCTCAAAACTGAGCACAGTCTCTGATATGACTGCACAGTCTCTGATATGACTGCACAGTCTCTGATATGACTGCACAGTCTCTGATATGACTGCACAGTCTCTGATATGACTGCGCAGTCTCTGATGTGACTGCGCAGTCTCTCATCAGTCTCTCTCACCTGTCTCAATTAGCACAGTGTCCGAATTAGTGACCTAATTAGTGTTCGGCTGACGTAGGTAATCAGATGTGATGCGCTGCCTAATTGATGACACAGAGAGAGAGAGAGTGTATGGAGCGATGCTCTAAAAAGAAATATCATTACAATTTATATCCTATGGCTATGCATTAGTACTCGTATGGAAATTGAGTTTATTAAAAAAATTGTGATCTAAATATAAATGTGTTTACATAAAAAATGTGTTCACATAAAAATCTTGTGTTCATAAAAAAATTGTGTTCATAAATAAAATTGTGTTCATAAATAAAATTGTGTTTATATAAAATTTGTGTTCATAAAAAAATTGTGTTCATAAAAACATTGTGCTCATAAAAAATTGTGTTAAACAAATTTGTGTTCGTAAAAAAATTGCGGTCATGAAAAGAATCTTGTTCATAAAAAAAGGTGTTCATAAAAATTATGTTCATGAAAATAGTGTTCTTAAATAAATAATGTTCAAAAGAAATTAAGTTAATAAAAAAAATTGTGATCATAAAAAATTACGTTTTGTTTTATATTTGTAGAGCTAAGGTTATATATTATATAACATAACTCAGTTAACAGAAAAGAAATTGATTATAAATTATTTGCTTCGTAATTAAGAAATATAAGAAATATTCACACTCAACCGTATACTGTCCGACTTTCTCAATTTAAATAGAAGAAAAAGTGCTTAAAATGAATTGTATATCGTATGATCGTAAATTTATCATTTTAACTAAAATAGTATTATGAGTAGATATTCATTGTATTCATTGCAAAGATAGGTGAAGGTATTTTGATCGTTAGTTATATCTCAGTCACTTCCAAACCTCTATCTACAAACTGGCTTCTCCTGAATAATTCGTAATGAGGCTTATGCACTTCTTCCACCGATGAACTGTTGATATTGAAGTTATTAATAAAAATAATACATAGCTGTAAATGATATGAATGAATATAGAGCATTCGAAAAGCTCACTGTACCCTGAAGATAGCTCACTTTACAGTATTGCAGATACATTGAAACATCTTAATTGAAATAAACAGTACATAAAAAATATTGGAGCTCACTCTAACCTGTAGACAGCTCACTCACTATACACATGCTATAGCTAGCTCACTATACACTCTTTATAGCTCATTCTATACTCCATATAGCTCACTATACACTGCTATAGCTCATTATACACTGCTATAGCTCACTCTACACTCCATATAGCTCACTATACATTATACACTGCTATAGCTCACTATACACTGCTATAGCTCACTATACACTGCTATAGCTCACTATACACTGCTATAGCTCACTATACACTACTATAGCTCACTATACACTGCTATAGCTCACTATACACTGCTATAGTTCACTATACACTGCTATAACTCACTATACACTGCTATAGCTCACTATACACTGCTATAGCTCACTATACACTGCTATAGCTCACTATACACTGCTATAGCCCACTATACACTGCTATAGCTCACTATACACTGCTATAGCTCACTATACACTGCTATAGCTCACTATACACTGCTATAGCTCACTATACACTGCTATAGCTCACTATACACTACTATAGCTCACTATACACTGCTATAGCTCACTATACACTACTATAGCTCACTATACACTGCTATAGCTCACTATACAGTATACACTGCTATAGCTCACCTCACTATACACTGCTATAGCTCACTATACACTACTATAGCTCACTATACACTACTATAGCTCACTATACACTGCTATAGCTCACTATACACTACTATAGCTCACTATACACTGCTATAGCTCACTATACACTGCTATAGCTCACTATACACTGCTATAGCTCACTATACACTGCTATAGCTCACTATACACTGCTATAGCTCACTATACACTGCTATAGCCCACTATACACTGCTATAGCTCACTATACACTGCTATAGCTCACTATACACTGCTATAGCTCACTATACACTGCTATAGCTCACTATACACTGCTATAGCTCACTATACACTGCTATAGCTCACTATACACTGCTATAGCTCACTATACACTGCTATAGCTCACTATACACTGCTATAGCTCACTATACACTGCTATAGCTCACTATACACTGCTATAGCTCACTATACACTGCTATAGCTCACTATACACTGCTATAGCTCACTATGCACTGCTATAGCTCACTATACACTGCTATAGCTCACTATACACTACTATAGCTCACTATACACTGCTATAGCTCAGTATACACTGCTATAGCTCACTATACACTGCTATAGCTCACTATACACTACTATAGCTCACTATACACTGCTATAGCTCAGTATACACTGCTATAGCTCACTATACACTGCTATAGCTCAGTATACACTGCTATAGCTCACTATACACTACTATAGCTCAGTATACACTGCTATAGCTCACTATACACTACTATAGCTCACTATACACTACTATAGCTCACTATACACTGCTATAGCTCACTATACACTGCTATAGCTCACTATACACTGCTATAGCTCACTATACACTACTATAGCTCACTATACACTACTATAGCTCACTATACACTACTATAGCTCACTATACACTGCTATAGCTCAGTATACACTGCTATAGCTCACTATACACTGCTATAGCTCAGTATACACTGCTATAGCTCACTCTAACCACATTATATGCATTAACCTCCCAATCTAATAACTGCATTATTGATGTGTTAGCTGCAGTTCAAATAATAACTAACTGCATTATACTCTCAAAACATCTATTCTTTATAACTAGATAATTATATTCGGTATAAGTGAGGAGTTATAGGACGGTTCCACATTATCGATCATATAAACTATATAATAGTCATAATTTACCTTGTTATTCTAATTATTATACGTTATCAATGTGGAACCGTCCAATAACTCGTAACTTACCCTCTTGTTACTCTCTAATGTATTGCAATAAGTAATGAAAGTAATCGTACTATTACCTGATTGAACATGTCAAATAAATCATATTGACATGAACTGTAACATGTCTTATATGAATCATATTGACATGAACTGTAACATGTCTTATATGAATCATATTAACATGAACTGTAACATGTCTTATATGAATCATATTAACATAACTGTAACATGTCTTATATGAATCATATTAACATGAACTGTAACATGTCTTATATGAATCATATTAACATGAACTGTAACATGTCTTATATGAATCATATTAACATGAACTGTAACATGTCTTATATGAATCATATTAACATGAACTGTAACATGTCTTATATGAATCATATTAACATGAACTGTAACATGTCTTATATGAATCATATTAACATGAACTGTAACATGTCTTATATGAATCATATTAACATGAACTGTAACATGTCTTATATGAATCATATTAACATGAACTGTAACATGTCTTATATGAATCATATTAACATGAACTGTAACATGTCTTATATCAATCATATTAACATGAACTGTAACATGTCTTATATGAATCATATTAACATGAACTGTAACATGTCTTATATGAATCATATTAACATGAACTGTAACATGTCTTATATCAATCATATTAACATGAACTGTAACATGTCTTATATGAATCATATTAACATGAACTGTAACATGTCTTATATGAATCATATTAACATGAACTGTAACATGTCTTATATGAATCATATTAACATGAACTGTAACATGTCTTATATCAATCATATTGACATGAACTGTAACATGTCTTATATCAATCATATTGACATGAACTGTAACATGTCTTATATCAATCATATTAACATGAACTGTAACATGTCTTATATCAATCATATTAACATGAACTGTAACATGTCTTATATCAATCATATTAACATGAACTGTAACATGTCTTATATCAATCATATTAACATGAACTGTAACATGTCTTATATGAATCATATTGACATGAACTGTAACATGTCTTATATGAATCATATTGACATGAACTGTAACATGTCTTATATGAATCATATTGACATGAACTGTAACATGTCTTATATCAATCATATTGACATGAACTGTAACATGTCTTATATCAATCATATTAACATGAACTGTAACATGTCTTATATGAATCATATTAACATGAACTGTAACATGTCTTATATCAATCATATTAACATGAACTGTAACATGTCTTATATCAATCATATTGACATGAACTGTAACATGTCTTATATCAATCATATTGACATGAACTGTAACATGTCTTATATCAATCATATTAACATGAACTGTAACATGTCTTATATCAATCATATTAACATGAACTGTAACATGTCTTATATGAATCATATTAACATGAACTGTAACATGTCTTATATCAATCATATTAACATGAACTGTAACATGTCTTATATCAATCATATTAACATGAACTGTAACATGTCTTATATCAATCATATTAACATGAACTGTAACATGTCTTATATCAATCATATTAACATGAACTGTAACATGTCTTATATGAATCATATTAACATGAACTGTAACATGTCTTATATCAATCATATTAACATGAACTGTAACATGTCTTATATCAATCATATTAACATGAACTGTAACATGTCTTATATGAATCATATTAACATGAACTGTAACATGTCTTATATGAATCATATTAACATGAACTGTAACATGTCTTATATGAATCATATTAACATGAACTGTAACATGTCTTATATGAATCATATTAACATGAACTGTAACATGTCTTATATGAATCATATTAACATGAACTGTAACATGTCTTATATCAATCATATTAACATGAACTGTAACATGTCTTATATCAATCATATTGACATGAACTGTAACATGTCTTATATCAATCATATTAACATGAACTGTAACATGTCTTATATCAATCATATTAACATGAACTGTAACATGTCTTATATCAATCATATTAACATGAACTGTAACATGTCTTATATCAATCATAT
The DNA here is from genome assembly GCA_947561585.1 of Caprella mutica. NCBI lineage: Eukaryota > Metazoa > Arthropoda > Malacostraca > Amphipoda > Caprellidae > Caprella > Caprella mutica. The sequence goes on along the minus strand of CANNZV010001809.1, from coordinate 69,848 downwards.
TAACATGAACTGTAACATGTCTTATATCAATCATATTGACATGAACTGTAACATGTCTTATATCAATCATATTGACATGAACTGTAACATGTCTTATATCAATCATATTGACATGAACTGTAACATGCCTTATATCAATCATATTGACATGAACTGTAACATGTCTTATATCAATCATATTGACATGAACTGTAACATGTCTTATATCAATCATATTGACATGAACTGTAACATGTCTTATATCAATCATATTGACATGAACTGTAACATGTCTTATATCAATCATATTAACATGAACTGTAACATGTCTTATATGAATCATATTAACATGAACTGTAACATGTCTTATATGAATCATATTAACATGAACTGTAACATGTCTTATATGAATCATATTAACATGAACTGTAACATGTCTTATATGAATCATATTAACATGAACTGTAACATGTCTTATATGAATCATATTGACATGAACTGTAACATGTCTTATATGAATCATATTAACATGAACTGTAACATGTCTTATATGAATCATATTAACATAACTGTAACATGTCTTATATGAATCATATTAACATGAACTGTAACATGTCTTATATGAATCATATTAACATGAACTGTAACATGTCTTATATGAATCATATTAACATGAACTGTAACATGTCTTATATGAATCATATTAACATGAACTGTAACATGTCTTATATGAATCATATTAACATGAACTGTAACATGTCTTATATGAATCATATTAACATGAACTGTAACATGTCTTATATGAATCATATTAACATGAACTGTAACATGTCTTATATGAATCATATTAACATGAACTGTAACATGTCTTATATGAATCATATTAACATGAACTGTAACATGTCTTATATCAATCATATTAACATGAACTGTAACATGTCTTATATGAATCATATTAACATGAACTGTAACATGTCTTATATGAATCATATTAACATGAACTGTAACATGTCTTATATCAATCATATTAACATGAACTGTAACATGTCTTATATGAATCATATTAACATGAACTGTAACATGTCTTATATGAATCATATTAACATGAACTGTAACATGTCTTATATCAATCATATTAACATGAACTGTAACATGTCTTATATCAATCATATTGACATGAACTGTAACATGTCTTATATCAATCATATTGACATGAACTGTAACATGTCTTATATCAATCATATTAACATGAACTGTAACATGTCTTATATCAATCATATTAACATGAACTGTAACATGTCTTATATCAATCATATTAACATGAACTGTAACATGTCTTATATCAATCATATTAACATGAACTGTAACATGTCTTATATGAATCATATTGACATGAACTGTAACATGTCTTATATGAATCATATTGACATGAACTGTAACATGTCTTATATGAATCATATTGACATGAACTGTAACATGTCTTATATCAATCATATTGACATGAACTGTAACATGTCTTATATCAATCATATTAACATGAACTGTAACATGTCTTATATGAATCATATTAACATGAACTGTAACATGTCTTATATCAATCATATTAACATGAACTGTAACATGTCTTATATCAATCATATTGACATGAACTGTAACATGTCTTATATCAATCATATTGACATGAACTGTAACATGTCTTATATCAATCATATTAACATGAACTGTAACATGTCTTATATCAATCATATTAACATGAACTGTAACATGTCTTATATGAATCATATTAACATGAACTGTAACATGTCTTATATCAATCATATTAACATGAACTGTAACATGTCTTATATCAATCATATTAACATGAACTGTAACATGTCTTATATCAATCATATTAACATGAACTGTAACATGTCTTATATCAATCATATTAACATGAACTGTAACATGTCTTATATGAATCATATTAACATGAACTGTAACATGTCTTATATCAATCATATTAACATGAACTGTAACATGTCTTATATCAATCATATTAACATGAACTGTAACATGTCTTATATGAATCATATTAACATGAACTGTAACATGTCTTATATGAATCATATTAACATGAACTGTAACATGTCTTATATGAATCATATTAACATGAACTGTAACATGTCTTATATGAATCATATTAACATGAACTGTAACATGTCTTATATGAATCATATTAACATGAACTGTAACATGTCTTATATCAATCATATTAACATGAACTGTAACATGTCTTATATCAATCATATTGACATGAACTGTAACATGTCTTATATCAATCATATTAACATGAACTGTAACATGTCTTATATCAATCATATTAACATGAACTGTAACATGTCTTATATCAATCATATTAACATGAACTGTAACATGTCTTATATCAATCATATTAACATGAACTGTAACATGTCTTATATCAATCATATTGACATGAACTGTAACATGTCTTATATCAATCATATTGACATGAACTGTAACATGTCTTATATCAATCATATTGACATGAACTGTAACATGTCTTATATCAATCATATTGACATGAACTGTAACATGTCTTATATCAATCATATTGACATGAACTGTAACATGTCTTATATCAATCATATTGACATGAACTGTAACATGTCTTATATCAATCATATTGACATGAACTGTAACATGTCTTATATCAATCATATTAACATGAACTGTAACATGTCTTATATGAATCATATTAACATGAACTGTAACATGTCTTATATGAATCATATTAACATGAACTGTAACATGTCTTATATGAATCATATTAACATGAACTGTAACATGTCTTATATGAATCATATTAACATGAACTGTAACATGTCTTATATCAATCATATTAACATGAACTGTAACATGTCTTATATGAATCATATTAACATGAACTGTAACATGTCTTATATCAATCATATTAACATGAACTGTAACATGTCTTATATCAATCATATTGACATGAACTGTAACATGTCTTATATCAATCATATTGACATGAACTGTAACATGTCTTATATCAATCATATTGACATGAACTGTAACATGTCTTATATCAATCATATTGACATGAACTGTAACATGTCTTATATCAATCATATTGACATGAACTGTAACATGTCTTATATCAATCATATTAACATGAACTGTAACATGTCTTATATCAATCATATTGACATGAACTGTAACATGTCTTATATCAATCATATTGACATGAACTGTAACATGTCTTATATCAATCATATTGACATGAACTGTAACATGTCTTATATCAATCATATTGACATGAACTGTAACATGTCTTATATCAATCATATTGACATGAACTGTAACATGTCTTATATCAATCATATTGACATGAACTGTAACATGTCTTATATCAATCATATTAACATGAACTGTAACATGTCTTATATGAATCATATTAACATGAACTGTAACATGTCTTATATCAATCATATTAACATGAACTGTAACATGTCTTATATGAATCATATTAACATGAACTGTAACATGTCTTATATCAATCATATTAACATGAACTGTAACATGTCTTATATCAATCATATTGACATGAACTGTAACATGTCTTATATCAATCATATTAACATGAACTGTAACATGTCTTATATCAATCATATTGACATGAACTGTAACATGTCTTATATCAATCATATTAACATGAACTGTAACATGTCTTATATCAATCATATTAACATGCATTGTATATGTTTCAATAACTTTGCAAGGATTTTATTAATGAGTGTCAATTATTATTTTATTGCAATATTTACAAGAGTTATATTTTAATTATATTAAAGGATATTCTATTAATATTAAAGAGTATTTAAATAATACTAAAGAATATTTAAATAATATTAAAGAATATTTAAGTATAATAGTACACTTTTTAGGTAAATATGACGTCATTTTTCACAGACGATTTAGCAATTCATTATTCTTTTTAATTATTCTACATACAAATACGTTAGATGAACATAGGAATAGCCAGAATGCATGTAGAGAATCATAGGGTAGGTTCTGAGTTATCGAACAGTTCTACATTAACGATCATAAAAAAAAGAATATAAAAAATAATATTGAACTCGTTATTTGTATTCATAATATCTGCAGGAATCATGGATGATAATAATTATAATTGTTTCTTTCTGACATGATCGAAAATGTGGACTGACCGATAACTCGGAACTTACCCGCGGTAAACCGAACCACGTAAAAACATCCTGTAAATTCACATCCAAACGATGTATAAAACATTGCACCGAATGTTTAAAAGATTTTGTGAGATTTTAAAGAATTGAATTTAAAGTAGAGGGGCTTAGAGTTGAATTTAATTTAGATTTAACAGTTTATTATTTATTGTAGGAATAATTCATTAAGTTTATATGGTATACATTAAGGTCAAATATTACAATTTTGATCATAATAAAGAAGAAATAGTTATCATGTATTTAAAATGAAATAAAAACAATTGAATTGAAAAACTCCTCTATAGTGAACTCCTCTATAGTGAACTCCTCTATAGTGAACTCCTCTATAGTGAACTCCTCTATAGTGAACTCCTCTATAGTGAACTCCTCTATAGTGAACTCCTCTATAGTGAACTCCTCTATAGTGAACTCCTCTATAATGAACTCCTCTATAGTGAATGTAGGTTCCTGAGTATAAGGGAGTATACTGGACAAATTTTATTTAGTCTACCATAAAATAGCCATTATGTTGTAGAAAACTCATGGCCATTTAGTTTCCTTCTCACTATACGGGGTAGTTTCCTTACTCAGGACTCTACTTTCACTATAGAGGATTTTTAATTTATACATAATTGCTAGGGTAAGTTCCGAATTATCAGTCAGTACTACATCTTCGGACATATAAGAAAAAACAATATAAAATTATTATTATTACACAGTGCTATCTAATAAATAATAATTTTTATATCGTTTTTCTTATATGACCGAAGATGTAGTACTGACCGATAATTCGGAACTTACTCTAGACATCTTTTTTCATCACTTGATTCGAACGATTAAGTATGTTTTTCTGTATCCATTAGATATGTACTCAAATGACAAAGTTTTGTGTGACTGTACAAACCAATCGTTACAATGTATTGCACAATTTAAAACAAATCGACCAAATAATCGCAATTAAAGTTTCAAGCTTTATTTATCCAACCTTATAATTACCATAAGGTTATTTTATCATATCTAAGGTAGGTTCTTAATTACCGGTCAGTTTTATATATATAATTTTATATATTATTTTTTCCTATATTTTTTAATGTATCTATATTTTTATATATAGTTTTTTCGTATATATTTTTTAATGTATCTATATTTTTATATATAGTTTTTTCGTATATATTTTTTAATGTATCTATATTTTTATATATAGTTTTTTCCTATATTATTTTTCTTTTACTATTGATACCCCGTTAATAAAAATAGGGAAGTACACTAGTACAGATCTACACATTCATTTTATAACTGTGATGCAAAAAGAAGGAACAAAAAGGCAGTCAATTTGGGAGACACGGACGCGACTCTAGAAAATCTTAAGCAAATTCTGAGGTTCAGCTTTTTCTTTCATTTAAAATTCCAGACAAGAGATTGAGAATTAAATTGACGTCTTATTTTTAGGTCTCATTCCTTCAGTCACAGACGAAAGAATGGTCGAAAAATCTACCACCGAATTCCCTATGCATTGATTGGGTATGAAAAACAAGATGGGGCGCGGTATGGAAATACTAGTCTCATGACTAGATGGGAAATTACTTGGTTATGAATTATCGGTACGTTTTACATCTCCGGTCATATAAGAAAAAGCGATAAAAATTCATTTTAATTATAAAAAAAAAAATTAAAAAAAATTAAAATAACAAAAATTAAAATTACAAAAAAGTAAATAATTATTATATAATTTTTTCTTATATGACCAATGATGTGATACAGTCTGATAATTCATAACTTACCCTAGCTTTGAACTCACTGTACTTAAGTGAAATATTATCCATCTCTTCTGTACCCCAGGGAAGAATAGAAGAACTTTCAGTTATTTTTCACAGCATAAATTGACTCTTTCGCGGAGTGGATATAAATCAAATTCTAAGTCAAGATGTAAAGAAAAAAGACAAAGCGACTCGTACTCAAGACTCTCTTAGAAATGTTTACGCAAACAAAAGAAAAAAGTACCAGAATGAGGAAAAAAGTACCAAAATGAAGAAAAAGTACCGGAATGAAGAAAAAAGTACCAGATTGAAGAAAAAAGTACCAGCATGAGAAAATAAGTATCAGATTGAGAAATAAAAGTACCAGAATGAAGAAAAGAGTACCAGAATGAAGAAAAAGTACCAGCATGAGAAAAAAAGTATCAGATTGAGAAAAAAAGTACCAGAATGAAGAAAAGAGTACCAGAATGAAGAAAAAGTACCAGCATGAGAAAAAAAGTATCAGATTGAGAAAAAAAGTATCAGAATGAAGAAAAGAGTACCAGAATGAGAAAAAAAGAAACTGAAATTAGATTACTCTTCATTCACTTACCCAGACAGCAAGGATTTATTCCTGGGATATTAAGGAAATATCCCAGGAGTATATCCTTCTTCCCAGGGTTATTCCCTTAATATCCCAGGAATAATGCTTGCTACCTGGGTAATAGCATTAAAATAATAATACTCTATTATAACTATATATTATATATGTATTGCGCAATATTGTTTAGAGTTTCATTATATTCTTCATTTATATATAAATATATGAAGATTATTTTGAAACTTTCAACATAAGTGGCCATCATATAGTTTGTTGTATCCGCTAGTTTGTTGTACTGCGCACTTCATGATTGTTTAATGATATGGCAGGTGGGTTCTGAGGGTTCACGCTCAGCATTAGGGGGGTACAGGGGTTTAAAAACGCGAAGCGCAATCTCGAGATTGTGGAAATCGGCAATTGTGCCGAACATACATAAAATATTTTATGAAGATTGAAATATTTGAATAGATATCCTTTTATTTCCTTTATTAAGTGACAGCTATAATTTCTAAGAATTTTTCTGTTGCTCAAATGTAGAATTATTGTTATTATTATAATATGAATATTTATATAATTATATAATGGTTATTAAAGACTGTTCAATTCAATATTCAAAATAGAACATTTATAATTCATTACGTTTATAATTATATTCCTTCTACATGTACATCTAAAAACAGAAATTTGATTATCAACTGTATAATTCTTTGTTTTTGATTAGCAAATCACGATAAGAAGTTATATCAATGAATAAAATTTCACAGTTAGAGAGTAAGTTCTTATAATTAATTATCGACACTTAGGAAAAAAATATATAATAATTATTATTTAATTTTAATTATTATATAGTTTTTTTCTTACGTGTCCGAAAATCTGGAACTGACCGATAATTAAGAACATGCCCTAGAAAATCGTAGTTCCTGAAGGAATTATTTCGTCTGTAAAGATTCTATTCTTCTTGTATTAAAGGAAAAATACAGTCTTTAAAAAATAATCTAAAAATCGTTCTTTCTTGTTCTTGCCCCAATAACAGGGGGAAGAATGTTAGAGGGGGAAATGCTTGAGGGGGGAATATTAGAAGGGGGGGGGGTATATTCGAAAGGGGAAGAAAACTTCAATCAATGGAGTAAAAATTCCTCACAATCAAGAAAAGAAAATAATGAATTTATACTCAGCTGTAGGGTAAGTTCTGACTTATTGAACGGTCCCACATCTTCGATCATGTAAGAAAAGATATATAATAATTATTGTTTAATTCATTATACCTCTGTTATATTTGTTCAATTTTCTAATCTTCTATGGCCTCATAATCAGCGATAAATTATTAGGCAAATATCCAATCGTAATTTATCATTAATTTTAAACACCTATCATCTTTCGTCGGACATTACAATGATATTGTCTTTATTATGATATTATGATAAAATACCATCAATAGTTACCGTAATGGACAACAACACGATGAGCCGTTGCTAGATTTTCGACTGGGATGACACATATTATAATTATGATGTTAAATACTTAATTGGTATGATGAGTAATGAGAAATATTTCTCTCATTTATCATTTTATCATAACGCATTTAATAATTTCTATCTTTATATAAAATTTCCAATGTAATTAACATAAAAGAATCCGTAGACTTTCTGTTAATTAATCGTGTGGAATAAATGCTTTATGTTGAAACATTTAACTTTGAATTACTTTATTGTTTATTTTAATGTATTTTTTAATAATAACAAATTTCTACATAAATGATATTAATTTGTTTTACAAATCCACAAAAAATCTAATTTATTCAATGTATATTTTAATTATCATTTATTTTATATTGCTATTTTAATTTACATTATGATGTATATCAATTTAAATTTCCTTTATAATTTTATACACTTTATATACGTGAAGTAAACATGCACATAATTGGAAATATCCCAGGCAAGATTAATATCCCAGGCAAGATTAATATCCCAGGCAAGATTAATATCCCAGGCAAGATTAATATCCCAGGATAAAATTCTTCTTATTCTTTACTGAAAATTATCCCAATAAATAATTGATTTTTTTATGGGAATCCAATAATTGAAATTTACAATCATGGTTAATTTATAATTTTATGTTTTAGTTAAATTTCTGCAGGTATTACGGACAATAATTTAATTTAAACAGATATATCTTTTTTTATTTTATCGAAAATGTGGAATCGTCCGATAACTCAGACTCATACCTATTCCTAATTTAAAAAAATATAAATAAAGTAAAAATGTACATTGACAAATCATTCGGTAAAAGTTTTCAGGTTAAGAAGTTAGTAAACAATAATATGATGGTGAAGATACGAAATTTCTGAGTAAGATGGTGTACGTGAGATGAAAATTGTAATTTATTGAGTTATGACGTTACTGAAATTAATGAGCGATATTAGAGTTATGACGTTATTGAAATTATTGAGCGATATCTGAGTTATGACGTTATTGAAATTAATGAGCGATATCTGAGTTATGACGTTACTGAAATTAATGAGCGATATCTGAGTTATGACGTTATTGAAATTAATGAGCGATATCTGAGTTATGACGTTATTGAAATTAATGAGCGATATTTGAGTTATGACGTTATTGAAATTAATGAGCGATATCTGAGTTATGACGTTATTGAAATTAATGAGCGATATTTGAGTTATGACGTTATTGAAATTAATGAGCGATATCTGAGTTATGACGTTATTGAAATTAATGAGCGATATCTGAGTTATGACGTTATTGAAATTAATGAGCGATATCTGAGTTATGACGTTACTGAAATTAATGAGCGATATCTGAGTTATGACGTTACTGAAATTAATGAGCGATATGTTCGAGCCTCCAATTGATAGTACATTTCAATCAGTTCAAAATATTTGTTCTGCTAAGATCTCTTCATCACAACATCACTAGCTATTTCCCAGGACATTCCCTTCATTGCCCAGGAATATATCCTTCTTGCTGGGATATCTCCTTAATGTCCCAGGAATAAATACCTAGCTCTGTCCTGGGATATTCCCTTCGTTCCCCAGGAATAAATCCTCCTGGCCGAGGATGTACCGTTCCTTTCAATCATGGGAAAGTGTATGCAGTGTCTATTTTCTGTTAGAGTCTCCGTATAGTGTAATTAAGCCTCATTGTCACAAGGCAAATAACAGAGTCTGTCCTTCTTTGTTGCATTGATTGAATTGCGTCAGTCATTGTATTTTAGCTAACAATTAATAATGGATCCGTATTAATAGTTTCGGGGAGTAGATCGCATCTATTGGTTTCATTATATCCTGTTTAAATCTTAGTTTGTTAGTGTGTGTGTTTAAATTTATTTTACTTTGTTAATCATTTTTTTTAATTGGTTACAATCAGTACTGTACAGTAAATACTATTAAAGAAATAATAATTCCTAATAACTATCATCAATTTTCTTAAATTACCTTTCCTGGGAATATATTCTTCAGGGCAGCCATTCTTGCTGAAAATAATAATGACTAATCTTTATTATGATACTATCGAGAAAAAGAAAATGATTGAGAATCTTCAAATTTCGCTCTGAATTAACAGTGAAGGCAGATCTTAAATAAATGGGTTATAACTTCATGCGCATCAAACTGTGATCGTCCTGTATATCATCCCTTATAGAGAACCATACAATGTTATAACGCAGCTATTTCAGTATTATTTGCATAGTCTGCAGCCTAATCCAACACACAGTTTGCACTAACTTCTGACCTAATGCTGAACTTTGTCAGAGAACTTTAAATTAGCACTAATACCTCAACTAGGGTTAACTTTTGATTAATCTTCCTGTAAACAAATCGTGATGCCTAGTTTAAATTTGTTCTTCTTTAAAGAATATTAGGGCAAGCTTCAAGTTATCAAACGGCTACATGTTTTCGATCATGTTAGATAAATATATATATAATGATTGTTCTTTAACTTTTATTTTAATTGGCAACGAGTTAAAATAAAAATAGTGAGTTTAAAAATCAAATTAGATATATATTTTTGGCATGATCTAAAAGGTGGAATTTTCAAATAAAACACTACCTATTTCTATTTAAAAATGCATAAATAAAATCGAATACTGCAATAAGTTATATGGATTTATAAAATAGGATAGCAATCAACCAACTTAGAGATAAAGTATATCTTTTCATTGTTCCTTTTTTGCAGTAACTTAGAGAATGAAAATGTACATGGACTCATTAGCCATGCAATTGTCTATACAGGGGATTGTTGTAAAAAGAGACTGCTAGAAGCAAATCCAATTGTTGTATTTAAAAATATACTGAAAGGGGAGAGACGCCCCCTCCTCTTCCTTAGCAATGGAATTACGAGACGTGTCACTGAGACGCATGTATGTGTGTCAAAATGACACATATTGTCCTAAAATTACACACATAGGAAGATGTGTGTCATATTGACGTACACATTGTCCCAAACCTACACATACAGTATGGGCTACAAAAATGTTTCCGCATTTTCAAATACTTGTAAATCATTAGCTTTTTTACCGCCTCTTATTGTACTATTAACAGGTAAAAACTATTTTCAACTGATGGACATAGTTTTGGAACAGGTAAGCAAAGAGTGAGGGTGACTATTTTTTTCATTGCGCGAAGGTCATTCTTAGAGCTAACTCAGTGATTTTAATTACTAAAAGGCAGTGAATGAAGGAAATAGAATTATAATGGTAGACATTTTAATGTAGGTTGCTTACACTTCTTCCTTGGAAACTATTTGGAAATAGATCAACTTCAGTGACATTTTTATTTCATGGAAATTTTCACTATGAAAATTCGTTCTTCGCTTGTTCATTGCATGGTTAAGGCCCGTTTCTTACTTGCATTTTTAACACCGCGGAAAAAAAACTCTTCTTAAAATGAGTTCACACTTGGGTTTTTTTTATCGTTGAAGTAAAAATGAAATGTGATTTTTCCATCAGCGATAAAAAAACGCAAAGTATGAACACATTTTAAGAAGTGCTTTTTTTCCGCGGTGTTGAAAATGCAAGTGTGAAACGGGCCTCAACCATGCAATGAACAAGCGAAGAACGAATATTCATAGTGAAAACTTCAATGAGATCAAAATGTCACTAAAGTTGATCAATTTCCAAATAGTTTCCAAGGAAGAAGTGTAAGCAACCTACATTAAAATGTCTACCATTATAATTCTATTTCCTTCATTCACTGCCTTTTAGTAATTAAAATCACTGAGTTAGCTCTAAGAATGACCTTCACGCAATGAAAAAAATAATCACCCTCACTCTTTGCTTACCTGTTCCAAAACTATGTCCATCAGTTGAAAATAATTTTTACCTGTTTATAGTACAATAAGAGGCGGTGAAAAAGAGACCAAGATACAGCTTTTTCGTCCATTGGCTAATGATTTACAAGTATTTGGAAAAGCGGAAACATTTTTGTGGCCCATACTGTATAGGAAGATGTGCCTCAATGACACACAAAACTGGAGCTAGTTTGTCATCAGTGCGTCAGAACCGTGTCATTATGACACTCCGTACTCTCCCTTTGTCTTCAAAGTGACACACATTTATGTGTCATGATAACGCATAAATTATGGTAGATCATAATATATTATGATGGGTCTCGTTTAAATCGTCTATGGTATAGTTCACTCCTTCTTCTTTCTGGTACTTTTTTCCACATTCTGGTACTTTTTTTCTCATTCTGGTACTTTTTTTCTAATTATGTTACTTTTTTCTTCATTCTAGTACTTCTTTTTCTTATTCTTTTATTTTTTCTCATTCAGGTACTTTTTGTCTCATTCTGATACTTTTTTCTCATTCTGGTACTTTCTCATTCTGATACTTTTCTTCTCATTATGATACTTTTCTTCTCATTATGATACTTTTCTTCTCATTCTGGTACTTTCTCATTCTTTCCTTTCCTTTGTTTGCGTAAACATTTCTAAGAGAGTCTTCAATCCGAGTCGCTTTGTCTTTTTTCTTTACATCTTGACTTAAAATTTGATTTATGTCCACTCCGAGGGAGAGTCAAAAATAACTTAATAATATGTTTTATTTCTCAGAACGTTATGTTTATTTTATGCAAGACAAAATGTACAAAGAATATTCCATGCATGCAAATGATGCTCGGAAAATAAGTTCTTCGCCGACAATTTTATCATATGAAACATTTTCCCTCGTTTCATTAATATTTTTAAAATATATAATTGCTTTAATTGGATGGAATTGTGGAATAGTTCGTAACTTTTAAAATGAATCGATAAATGGAAATGAATGTTTTTTTATTTATGCATCTATTTCTTTAGTTTTCATTGTTTTGATAATTATGTACAGTTAGTGAAATACATAAACTCTTCATAAAATGTATTATAAAACATAAAGGATATAGAATAATTTCTTATATTGCCTCAAAATTACAATAAATATGAACCCCGTTGGAAAATTTAATACCGGCAGATCGGCTGTTATTGTCCATTACGGTAAATAGTGATGGTATTTTATCGTAAAATATCATAATTTTAAATATTATAGTTGGCATAATTATCGAAAATGTCCGACCAAAGAAGATAAATTATTTAAGTGTATTAAATTAATAATAAAAAACTATTTGATTTTCATAGAATCATTCAGTTATCGTTAATAAATGATCTTTTTATCATCGATTATAAATTATCGAAAGGCCGTCGACCAGCAAATTATAATCAACCAGCAAATTATAATCGACCGGTAAAATATAATCGACCGGCAAATAATAATCGACCGGCAAATAATAATCGACCGGCAAATAATAATCGACCGCAAATTATAATCGACCGGCAAATAATAATCGACTGGCAAATAATAATCGACCGGCAAATTATAATCGACTGTCAAATTAAAATAGACTGGCAAATAATAATCGCCCGGCAAATTATAATCGACCGCAAATTATAATCGACTGTCAAATTATAATCACCCGGCAAATTATAATCGACCGCAAATTATAATCGACTGGCAAATTATAATCAACTGGCAAACTATAATCGACCGGCAAATAATAATCGACCGGCAAATTATAATCGACCGGCAAATAATAATCGACCGGCAAATTATAATCGACCGTCAAATTAAAATCGACTGGCAAATTATAATCGACCGGCAAATAATCATCGGCCGGCAAATAATAATCGACTGTCAAATTATAATCAACCGGCAAATTATAATCGACCGCAAATTATAATCGACCGGCAAATTATACTCGATCGGCAAATTATATTCGACCGGCAAATTATAATCGACCGACAAATAATAATCGACCTGTAAATAATAATCGACCGGTAAATAATAATCGGGCGGCAAATTCTAATCGAGCGGCAAATTATAATCGACTGGCAACTTATAATCTACCGGCACATAAAAATTGCCCTGCAAATAATAATCAACCATAAAATTATAATCGACCAGCAAATTATGATTTTCCGATTGGTAAAATATATAGGTATTTTTCTCTTTCGAATTCTAACATCGAATCCTTCTCTCAGTGTAAATTCCCACTCCTAAGAATCACTGAGTTAAACTCACCACCCCTGAGTTTTATAGTTGCTATTTCTTATTTAAAGGAACACCAGAAAGTATAAGACCGTTAATTTAATCCGAATCTCTTGTTCTGAATTTCAAATGAGTTTCTTCGGGGTTTGGGGGTTTGGGGTTAAGGGATTTAGATGGGATTTCGAATGTAGGACTGACTGTCTACCGAAAGATTAGGAATTGTCCGAAATGTTTATTGGAATTTTCTCTGGCATTTACTTCTTGAACAAATTTTCATGATTTGGAATTTTTTAGAGAAGTAGAATAAGTTAAGTACAATAAATTAAGTACAATAAATTAAGTACAATAAATTAAGTACAATAAGTTAAGTACAATAAATTAAGTACAATAAATTAAGTACAGTAAATTAAGTACAATAAGTTAAGTACAATAAATTAAGTGCAATAAGTTAAGTACAATAAGTTAAGTACAATAAGTTAAGTACAATAAGCTAAGTACATTAAATTAAGTACATTAAACTAAGTACAATAATCTAAGTACAATAAGTCAAGTACAATAAGTCAAGTACAATAAGTTAAGTACAATAAATTAAGTACAATAAGTTAATTACAATAAATTAAGTACAATAAGTTAAGTACATTAAATTAAGTACATTAAATTAAGTACAATAAGTGAAGTACAATAAATTAAGTACAATAAGTTAAGTACAATAAGTTAAGAACAATAAGTTAAGTACAATAAGTTAAGTACAATAAGTCAAGTACAATAAGTCAAGTACAATAAGTCAAGTACAATAAGTTAAGTACAATAAGCTAAGTACAATAAATTAAGTACAATAAGTTAAGTACAATAAGTTAAGTACAATAAGTTAAGTACAATAAATAAAGTACAACAAGTTAGGTACATTAAATTAAGTACATTAAATTAAGTACATTAAATTAAGCACAACAAGTTAAGTACAATAAATTAAGTACAATAATTAAGCACAAAAATACTCCAGTCACATCATTAATATTTATCTAAAAGTTTTTCAATCAGATCATTTCCATTAAATTACATAAATTTCATTATCTACAGAGATAAGGAATTTTAAATTGAAAACTGGTATCTAAACATCTTTGTAAGATATAATCATTTATTTATTTTATATTATACACAAAAAGTATTATTTCCTAAAGAAATACATTTAACCATGTTATACTAAAATCCTTATTTCTCCATTCATACAGAATCCCATACATTTAATTTTACTCTAAGTTCTTTCTATATATTTTCAATCCGTTTATAACAAATTAAAGGAGAGAGAACACGCAACTTATATTTAATTATTCGATAAAATCAAATAATGTAAAGAAAGGGGGTTTTTAAATATTGAAGTTTCATGCTGAATTTCCGTGCTCCAAGTGAGTTACAGAAAAAAAAACTTTAATTTAAAGACTATCTGATAATTTACAACAAATCGCACAATTTATTAATTTATTAAATAACGAGAAAGGAAATTCATCTCTGATATTCATTTGAATATGATTTTTTATATTGAATGATACGTTGTAGTTCCTGGTTAATAATTTGTATTGAATTGATCTTTTGATTGTTTAATGCTTTAATTAACTGAAGAATATCTTGCTGTGAATACAATATTATTCATGTTTTACAGCCAGTAAATAAATAAGAATTGAAAAACTAATGACTTAATTTTATTCATTGATATTGTGTTCATATATAGTTGTACCGTTACTGTTTTTCTTTGCTAAAACAATGTATTTATACAGTTATGTTTTTTTATTTAATAGAGCATTAGACAGTCAATGTTTTTATTTACATTAATAATACATTTTTTCCTTTTCATACACATTTTTTCAAAGACTTTGTTTATTTATCAAAGTTAACTTTACTGTTCCTGGCACAGTTCCAAATTCACAGTCATAATTATTATTGTATGTAGTACCACATTAGAGATATAATGTGAAAACAATTGTCATTTCAACACATGCATTTGTGAACTTAGTAAAATATATTGGAATTTGAAATACAGTCTTAGCATGTTAAATCTCATTAATTTATGTTTGATATTGGTAAACCATGTTTGATATTGGTAAACCATGTTTGGTATTGGTAAACCATGTTTGATATTGGTAAACCATGTTTGATATTGGTTAACCATGTTTGATATTGGTAAACCATGTTTGATATTGGTAAACCATGTTTGGTATTGGTAAACCATGTTTGGTATTGGTAAACCATGTTTGATATTGGTTAACCATGTTTGATATTGGTTAACCATGTTTGATATTGGTAAACCATGTTTGATATTGGTAAACCATGTTTGGTATTGGTAAACCATGTTTGGTATTGGTAAACAATGTTTGATATTGGTAAACCATGTTTGATATTGGTTAACCATGTTTGATATTGGTTAACCATGTTTGATATTGGTAAACCATGTTTGATATTGGTAAATCATGTTTGGTATTGGTAAACCATGTTTGATATTGGTTAACCATGTTTGATATTGGTTAACCATGTTTGATATTGGTTAACCATGTTTGATATTGGTAAACCATGTTTGGTATTGGTAAACCATGTTTGGTATTGGTAAACCATGTTTGATATTGGTTAACCATGTTTGATATTGGTTAACCATGTTTGATATTGGTAAACCATGTTTGGTATTGGTAAACCATGTTTGGTATTGGTAAACCATGTTTGATATTGGTAAACCATGTTTGATATTGGTTAACCATGTTTGATATTGGTTAACCATGTTTGATATTGGTAAACCATGTTTGATATTGGTAAACCATGTTTGGTATTGGTAAACCATGTTTGATATTGGTTAACCATGTTTGATATTGGTTAACCATGTTTGATATTGGTTAACCATGTTTGATATTGGTAAACCATGTTTGGTATTGGTAAACCATGTTTGGTATTGGTAAACCATGTTTGATATTGGTTAACCATGTTTGATATTGGTTAACCATGTTTGATATTGGTAAACCATGTTCTATATTGGTTAACTATGAGTGAAATTGAAACAACATGTTTTTACATCCCTACAAAACTCTACGACAAAATTGTGATATTTTTGTCGTGTGATATTTTTATTAATAATCTTACGGTAAAATAGAAAATATTTTTCCATGTTATTCAACAATAGCAGACGATTTGCCGACTCTAATTTTCCTGACAGGATAACTACTAATATCTCCACCATGTTGCCCAGGCTTTTCCCAGGCATTAAAGTAAACCACTAATATAATGACGGGCAGACAATTCCCCGCTGGTCGTTTATCTGCAATAATATGGTAGTAGCAGCGGTTCTATCACCGCACAATTACACTTGCACGTCAAACCACGTAATGTATATTGGATCTAAACACCTTCACATGGCGTGCCATTTGTCTCACTATATTTACTTTGCCTGCTATAGTGCTGCTTGTGAACGCCATTGGTACGTATTGTCGGTCGGTTCCACATCTTCGGTAGTATAAGAAAAAAAACGATATTATAATTATTGTTTATTTTAATTGGTATCCGTGGTACGTTCAGGTATCGTGGATGCAAATTGAAAAAATTATAGTTTTTCTTATATGACCGAAGATGTGGAACTGACCGAATCATAATTTACTCCATATGGAATTAGTAGCTGCATAATTAATAAAGGTACAGAATAAATAAAGATTAAAAAATGATTCATGTGAAAGAATCCTAGATGGTATAAAGTTATATAACGTCTACATCATAACCTTTGGTATTAAAGTACACATAAATGAAAAAGAAGTTGTAGATAATATTTAATAGAGTGTGCTATTCTGTTTGAAGTCAGTGCAGTAATTACATCTAATTGCTACCTACCTGCAATCAAAAGAATGACCAACAACCTTAATTACAGGTGTACTATATATTCCGCACTGAAACTTTGACTCCTGTACGAATAGCAAGTAAGGTGTGAACACTTTGAAGCAGATGGTACATTGGATCTCTCTGACTGATGGTACACGTTGTGCCCAATAAGGTTTTGGTCCTTCCGTCTAAAATGTTAAAAATATACTAAACATCGCATAAGGTTTTTGAGATATTGTTTCTAGCGGATAAGTTTCTATCGATAGTGTGTTGCAGGAGTAAATGTTTTTACTGATAATGGCTTTTACGTGAACTCTTCTCTGATTGGCGTTAGTGCTCCGCCCACTGTTGGCTCCTCCTCCTTCTTGCAAATAGTTTAATTGAATTGAACATTTTTTTAAGTAATAAGAACTTTGAAAATCTCAAAATAGATGGTTGTAATGTAGTTTATTGTATTCGCTAGTTTGTTGTACAGCACAATGCTAGTTTGTTGTACAGCACAATGATAGTTTGTTGAACAGAACAACGCTAGTTTTTTGTAATGATCTGGTATAGGGAGGTTCGGGGGTCGACAAGCCCCCCGATACACTTATTGGTCAATCTCTATAGCCAATAATGAGCTAGTAACCTTAATACCAATATCGTTAAGAACGTATCTGCAAAGAACAAATTTTTAAAACTACATTCTTAGTGGTAGTAACCTTTTAATTTCTAACCTTAAATGTGCCACCTGTGGTTCATTCATTACAGTTGGTATTCCTGATCTCTAATTACAGTTGGTATTCCTGTTCTCTCATGACAGTTGGTATTCCTGTTCTCTCATCACAGTTGGTATTCCTGTTCTCTCATCACAGTTGGTATTTCTGTTCTCTCATCACAGTTGGTATTCCTGTTCTCTCATCACAGTTGGTATTCCTGTTCTCTCATCACAGTTGCTATTCCTGTTCTCTCATGACATTTGGTATTCCTGTTCTCTCATCACAGTTGGTATTCCTGTTCTCTCATCACAGTTGGTATTCCTGTTCTCTCATCACAGTTGCTATTCCTGTTCTCTCATGACATTTGGTATTCCTGTTCTCTCATCACAGTTGGTATTCCTGTTCTCTCATCACAGTTGGTATCCCTGTTCTCTCATCACAGTTGGTATCCCTGTTCTCTCATCACAGTTGGTATTCCTGTTCTCTCATCACAGTTGGTATCCCTGTTCTCTCATCACAGTTGGTATTCCTGTTCTCTCATCACAGTTGGTATTCCTGTTCTCTCATCACAGTTGGTATCCCTGTTCTCTCATCACAGTTGGTATTCCTGTTCTCTCATCACAGTTGGTATCCCTGTTTTCTAATTACTATTTTAACGGTTACTATTCTCTTCAAAACACTAATAACGGCACAATTAACCACGGCTATTTTTAGTTATGTTATATACACTGTAATTAGATGTATAAATTGTGGAGTAAGTAGGTGCTTTTCACTGTACTCGGAAAGTGGGTGTCCTGACCAAATCATTCACCCTCCAAATATTTCATATAAAAAGAGTGTATGTATATATATATATAAATTTTATGTTAAAATAATATTAATGAAATATATATTATATACATATAATAATATACATTATCTTTATTTAATATCGTAAAATGAATATATATATTAATTAATATTATATAATTAATGTAAATATTCAATAAAATAAATTTATTTTTAATATTATAAATGTCGATTTAATAAAATTTATGTTCAAATAAATAAAAACTAATTAAGTCACTTATAATATTTCTAAATAAAGTAGATTTTTATATCTTCAAGACACAGTTTATTTTAAATTAATTCGATATATATTATGTTCTACAGTATTAATATATTTCTATTTATATTTAACTCCATCATTTAATTTAAAACTACGCTTTCTACTTTCTAAATGTTAACAATAACGGTTATAATAATTTCATTTCAGTGCAACAAATACTTATAATTTTCATATAAGAATAAATTAATAAGCTGTTGTAGTGCTTATTTATTTATTTCCATAATATTCAATAATAACCTGGAAATTTAAATACAAATACACAGTCGTAAGGAGCTCAGGGAATACAAAGAATATTACGCAAATCATTTCTCTGAATTCACAAACTAGGTACATTAAATGTTAATGGAAATTGATGGCATAAATTAAATAAAAAGACAAAACTGAGATATTAAACATGCGCTGGAAATAAGTCCGCTTAAATAAAGTATTTGTTTTGAAATTATGTTAATCAGATAGGATTAGAAATAATTACACCTTTTAGCAGAGCGTGGAAAGCTCATCATTGTATGTATGCGACTGTCTTTCTTGATATAGACTGGTGATATTGGATAGAGGCTAGCAATGTATATAATAGACAGGAAAATACTGTTTAAAAGATAATTACCTAGTACTATCGGAGAGAATAGTCACTGTGATGATGTACTATCAGAGAAAAGAGTCACTGTGATGATGTATTATCAGAGAAAAGAGTCACTGTGATGATGTACTATCAGAGAAAAGAGTCACTGTGATGATGTACTATCAGAGAAAAGAGTCACTGTGATGATGTACTATCAGAGAAAAAGTCACTGTGATGATGTACTATCAGAGAGAAGGGTCACTGTGATGATGTACTATTAGATGAAAGAGTCACTGTGATGATGTACTATCGGAGAAAAGAGTCACTGTGATTATGTACTATCAGAGAAAAGAGTCACTGTGATGATGTACTATTAGAGGAAAGAGTCACTGTGATGATTTACTATCAGAGATAAGAGTCACTGTGATGATGTACTAACATAGAAAAGAGTCACTGTGATGATGTACTATCAGAGAAAAAAGTTACTGTGATGATGTACTATCAGAGAGAAGAGTCTCTGTGATGATGTACTATTAGAGGAAAGAGTCACTGTGATTATGTACTATTAGAGGAAAGAGTCACTGTGATGATTTACTATCAGAGAAAAGAGTCACTGTGATGATGTACTAACAGAGAAAAGAGTCACTGTGATGATGTACTATTAGAGGAAAGAGTCACTGTGATGATTTACTATCAGAGAAAAGAGTCACTGTGATGATGTACTATCAGAGAAAAGAGTCACTGTGATGATGTACTATCGGAGAAAAGAGTCACTGTGATGATGTACTATCAGAGAAAAGAGTCACTGTGATGATGTACTATCAGAGAAAAGAGTCACTGTGATGATGTACTATCAGAGAAAAGAGTCACTTTGATGATGTACTATTAGAGGAAAGAGTCAATGCTAATTTCACAAAATCACAGTTTTCTAATTTTCTATTATTTTCAAATCTTACAAATTTACCCAGACCAATTTATAAATATCTAAATGTAGTACAATTACACTTCTGTTTAAATTGGGAAATTAGAAGGCAGTGAAAATGTTATTCCATTACCTATATATAAACTTTTCTTTGACTTTACTAGTGTAAGTTTATTATGGATTTAATGTAGGTTACTGTTGGTACAACAGAAGCTAAATGTAGGTACACAGTAGGTACATTAGTGACCCTAAGTTAAGGGACATTGGAACAAGTTCAACATAGGTATATGTCTATTGCAGAGTAACGAGTGAACGAAAACACATTAAATTTAACATGAATAAAATTACATAGACTGAGGGTGTTTGTTAGAAATAGTAGCAAAATGAAACAAATATTCACCTAAATGTTAAACTATTGCTATAAGACGTAGTAAAAAAAATGAAAGTTAAGGCACAGTTATTAAAAAATGGTTGTAAACTAAATAAACGTCTTTTAAAAGACTGTTTCTATGTATTATTCTTTTTGCTATAGGTTAGCATATTATTGGAATAAAACCCACGCTGGCATGGATCTAGAAGTTTCCAGGCAGATTGGAATAACCATCCTGGTTATCCAACAGCTTTAGGTGGTCTTGTCCAAAGCCGCCAAAACTGAAGAGAAGAAGACGGCACGCTGGCATGACACGTGCGAAACAAATATTTCTCGGGATGGAGTCAGTTTCTGAAATATCGAACATCATCATAATATCTTGAAGTATTGAGCACTGTTTTATTACTACTTTTACATAGTTACATACAATTAGTATAAAATGCAGGATCACCAAATAAATACTACACCAAGAGAGTATTAAGCCATAGTAAAACTTTTTAAAAAGAATGTTTCGAGACTGCTTTCGTTATTTTTCGAAAAATGAGTGAATCAATCACATGGTCTCAGTGAAAGTATGGTTAAAAGCCTTGATGCCTGCCTCAAAGTCTTTGATATCGAAAAGAAGAACCGAAGGGCAAGGCTTCAGTTTACCAATAAGCAAGTCGTTCGGTCAAAAAATCAGTGGTCCATGACATATTTCAGGGACGAATCGAAGTTTAATGTAATCAGTAGTGACGGCAAAAGGTATGTTCGGCGTGATGTGGGTGAACGACTGTCCGTGAAGTGCGTGAAGAGAGCTGTGAAACATGGAGGCGGCAGCATGACGGCCTGTGTCCTCATTTCTGCAAAGGGATCAGACCCTACCGTTCATCTGTACCGACTGGTACACGGCTAAAACTGTGAAAGCATACATAGAAAGTACAGGAGTTTCTCTTATAAGCTGGCATGCTTGACTTAAACCCAATAGAAAACATTAGAAAGGTAATTAGTATAGGTACTTAAGACGCAATCCCAAAAATCAAAATCAATTTTGGGAACTCCTAGAAAGAAAAGTAGCAGAAGATAATTCATTATTTCTGCCAAAAAATGATTGATTCCTGTAAAACCGAAGAAACAAGGTCATCGAAACTGAAGGACTCTTCAAAAATACTACTTTTGATCTTCTAATTAGCCAATAGGTAATGTACAGGGTGGGGCGTAAGTTTGGAAGCAAATGAAAGTGCATATTATAATCCAACGAAAAATATATTTAATAATTTACAGTTATGTATTATTACATAAGGGTTTTAAGAATTCAAAAATCATAAATTTATTCAAAATGTCCCCCCTTGTTTTTAACAACAGCCTCAAATCTCCTCCGAACTCCTCCTACTGCGGCACGCAACTGTTCTTGTGAAATTTCCTTCCAATATCTCTGGAGCGAACGCTTTAAATCATCCACACTGCGATGGAATTTACCACAGGCCTTTGATTCAAGAATGGACCATACCGAAAAGTTCATAGGATTAACATCTGGGGAGCAGGGAGGCCACATTTCTTTGGACCAAAACCGTGGAAGATGGTCATGGCACCAGTTTGAGTGACATTTGCAGTATGTGAAGTCGCGCCGTCTTGCTGAAATGTCCATAGAGTGTCATTACCTAAGTGATCCTTAGCTGACTCCAACATTGGCGTCAAAATATTCTCAATATAACATTTAGCATTGATTTTGGCGCCTTGTTCCACAAAAATTAAAGGAGATCTCCAAGTTTCTGAAACGGCGGCCCAGACCATTACTGAAGCAGGTTTCATGGTTCTGTGGACAGTTTTTTGGTTGTATGTGATGTCTTTTGCACTTTTACCAATTATTCTGTCATTCCTCCGGTTGTGAGCCATTTCCACTGTGAAAATTTTTTCGTCAGACCAAACAATTTCACCAGCCGTGCCAGACTTCAATTCTCTCAGAAGTGCTTTGCTTCTCTCCAATCTCTTTTTCTTTACAGCTTCTGACAGAGTCTGTCTCTTTTGGAGGGTGAAAGAGGACATCTTTAGGTCTTCTTTGACAACTCTCCTCATTGTTCTGGGACTCACATTAGCTGTTTTGGCTAACAATCGTATTGACCTTTTCGGGTTCCTCCTGATCTTCTCTCGGGCACATTTTATCAGTTGTTTGGTGCGTTGTGAGCGTGGTCTACCACTTCTTGAACGATCAGTCAAGTCTCCGCTCTCATTAAAACGCTTCACATACTTCCAAACAGTCGATCTCGCTATTGAGAGAGTCTTTGAAATGACGGAATCTGACTTCCCTGCACGGTGTAGAGCAATAATGGCTTCTCTTTTGTCTGACATTTTTGAATTGACTAAATTTTTGTAAAAAATAACACTGCCGAGGCATAATGTAGTGTCTCTACTATAGTTCAAACCCTATCACCTACTTAGGAACTTATTTTTAAGAATTATATTAATGTTGAAAAATTGCTTCCAAACTTACGCCCCACCCTGTATTAATAATTGTTTCTTAAATTATGCTCGGTGTTTTTTTCGGCTTCTGATAACAATAGTTGAATATGTGAACAATTATTTGTTTCATTTTACTAATATTTCTATCATACAGCCACAGGATTTGTAACTTTATTTAGTTAAGTTTCATTGTTTTAGTTCACTCATACCTTTTCAATAAACATAAATGTTGAACATGTTTCACTGTCTCTTAAATTATGCTCGCTACTGTATATTGTAACACATATCTAGGTACACTGTACCTACACTTTAGGCACAATTTTGGTAGTCCTCTCTTCTGCAATCAGCCAATTAAAGTTGTAATTACCTGTATAGTGACTGTAATTACCTGTACAGTGACACACGCTCATGTACAGTCACTGTAATTACAGTCACTGTGTACCACATCACATCATAAAAGTTTTATTGCATCACATTTCTTCGGTAGGAGGTAATGCAGGCATTAAAAATACCATTTGCTCTGCTATCATAAACATAATATTTAGCCCTTGTATAATAATTCAATAATATCTAAGTTATTCAATACTATGTTAGTTACTATATCACATGTGCCATACTAAGTATTGGTTACTATTCATTAGTCCGACGCCCCATTGGTCCGACGCCCCATTGGTCCGACGCCCCATTGGCCCGACGCCTCATTAGTCCGACGCCCCATTAGTTCGACACCCCATTAGTCCGAAACTTTTGTAGTTTATTTCTCAAATACATGAATATTGGGGGGCATGAAGCCTCCCAAACCCCCCTGCCAGGTCATTAAACAATCATGAAGTGTGCAGTACAACAAACTAGCGGATACAACAAACTATATTAAATG
Source organism: Caprella mutica (assembly GCA_947561585.1). NCBI lineage: Eukaryota > Metazoa > Arthropoda > Malacostraca > Amphipoda > Caprellidae > Caprella > Caprella mutica. The sequence continues at coordinate 44,918 of CANNZV010001809.1, read as the reverse complement.
ATGAAATCAAGTGAGGGATTGCATCATAAATTAATATAAGAAATAGTGTAAAATAAAAGAGTATTATAAAATTTTAATAATGAAAGAAATGAAATATTATTTTATTATTTAGATTAGTTTTTAATTGAGTATACCTATTTAATCATATTTTTTATTTTAATCAAAATATAAAACGAGAAATAACACAGAAAGATGGAACGGTCGGGCTAGTGGGCGTCGGACTAATGGCACGTTCGCTTAAGTATTTCATGAAGGCATTGAACTTGTTAGAGCATGTATGTATGACGTAACATGTTTGAACACGCTATGACATGTCCTAATATGTTGAAACATGTTTGAACGCGCTATGACATGCTCTGATATGTTGAAACATGTTTGAACACGCTGTGATATGTCCAGACATGTTGAAACAGGTTTGAACGGCTTGTGACATGTTCTGATATGTTGAAACATGTTAGTATGGGCTGCGACATGTTCTGACATGTTGAAACATGTTTGAATGCCTTGCGATATGTTCTGATATGTTGAAACATGTTTGAACGCCCTGCGACATGTTCTGATATGTTGAAACATGTTTGAACGCGCTGTGACATGTTCTGATATGTTGAAACATGTTTGAACGCGCTGTGACATGTTCTATCATGTTTGTAAATGATCGAATTCGTAATACGTACGTGAAAACACTGCCATTAATTATTATTTATAAATCAATATAATCGTCGCAAATGATTCTTAAATGAGGGAAGGTTTTACATATTAATTCATTTACTAATTTACACAGTACTTATGAGCTTTATTTTCAGCACTATAAAGAATGTTATTAAAAAGTGTTATAGTTATGTGCTGTTGATAAATTAATTAACTACGAATTCACTAAAAAGATTCTTGCATTGGATATACTAGTCTATTTTCGAAATTATGTAATGAAATATAGGTAGGCCTATTCGGTCTGATTTGTAACTTGTAAAGTGATGATTATTATTTTCTATCAAAGTGACGTTTCAAAGTAAGTTTATTCATTTATTCACAACTTCACTAGACGATAAAATATGGTGAAAAAAACCGCGCAAAAGAAAAAATCCTCGGTCAAAAACACCCCGAGCCAAAATACCCACCAGACAAAAACACCCACGTGCAATAAACCTCCCGGCAAATAACCCCGGACAAAAACTCACCAAGTAAAAAAAAACCCGATGCATAAAACCCCTGTCGATATAAATAGCCTAATTTTTTTCATTAATTTTCATTATTTTTTTATTAATAAAAATACTATATAAAAATAAAGAGATACAGCGCACCTAGGGTTAGGTTAGCGGTCCGGTTAGGGGGGGGGGATTGATAGCTCAATCTAAAGCTACAAATCTAAGCTACCAATCTAAAGCTACAAATCTAAAGCAATCAATCTAAGCTATCAATATTAGCTACTAATCTAAAGCTACCAATCTAAAGCTACAAATCTGAAGCTATCAATCTAAGCTACCAATCTAAAGCTACAAATCTAAAGCTACCAATCTAAGCTATCAATCTAAGCTACCAATCTAAGCTATCAATCTAAGCTACCAATCTAAGCTATCTATTCCCTGCCTATAAGTTGCAGTCCCCAAAGATGATAATTGTCACCAGAGTTGGTTCTCTTGTTTGTACTTTGGACTGCCAAGTCCTTCAAAGAACCTTAATTAGAACTAAAGTTTGTAACTCTCTAACTTATTTAGCAACGCTTGCTGCCATCATTCTAAAGAAGAAAAGTAATTATAGGCTATCTTCTAAGTTATATAATAGTTCAACATTTGCGATGATATAAGAAATAGTTAATTACAATGTTATAATATAGAGTTTTCTCTTATTATATCGAAAATGTGGAACCGTTTTATGACTTGCCAATGAACCTATTTCTCTTTCGTGATTGTTTATTAAATTTACAAACTTGTTGAAAAGGTGTAATTGACAAAAGAGAATTACAGTTTGTCAACACTGAAAACTGAGTGAAAACTAAGGGTACTAAGACGATTGCCATCTCCCGACAATTTCCACCTCCAGACAATATCCACCTCCAGACAATTGCCACCTCCAGACAATTGCCACCTCCAGACAATTTCCACATCCAGACAATTGCCACCTCCAGACAATTGCCACCTCCAGACAATTTCCACCTTCAGACAATTGCCACCTCCAGACAATTGCCACCTCCAGACAATTGCCACCTCCAGACAATTTCCACATCCAGACAATTGCCACCTCCAGACAATTGCCACCTCCAGACAATTGCCACCTCCAGACAATTGCCACCTCCAGACAATTGCCACCTTCAGACAATTGCCACCTCCAGACAATTGCCACCTTCAGACAATTGCCACCTTAATTATATTATTCATCAACCAAGCCAGGTAAGAGAGAAAGCTCCCCTGTCAAGTCAGCAAACAATCATATAGTGTGCAGTGCAACAAACTAGCGTATACAACAAACTATATCACAGACATCTATGTTGAGAATTTCAAAGATCTTATTACTTTAAATGTAATTTAGTTAAACTTATAACTATATGCAAGGAGAAGGTGTCTCCTCCTTCCCGACCAATCACAGAGTAGTTATTCTTAGAAACATTCTCCGTAAAAACATTATTCTTACAACTCTGTATTGGTAGAAATTTATGCGGTTGAAACAGTATCTTGAAAACCTTATGCACATTTACTATATTTTTTAAGTTTTAGACGGATGAAACACTAGCTTTTTGGGCACACTGGAATAGGCTTTTTAGAAATTATTTGGGGTTAATGTTAAAAAATAATTAATTAATACGGAAATATTTTAACTATAGAAGAAATAATTAATTGTATAATGTAAAAAACAATTCTGCGCGAAACACGGACCCATACCGATGACAGAGGCTGAAAATAGCGCAAGTGCCAAAATGGTCCACTTAATTTTATATTTCGAAATCGGAAAAAGCTTTTGTTGTTTTCTCTAAATATGAGGGAGGGTATTAATTTTCAGGCTATAAGAAACAATTGCGCTATTTAATTGATGTAAAATTAGTGTAACATTTTGTCAGAAATATCTATTTTTGGGTCGGTTTTTCGAGCGGGAGGTTCTTAAGTTAAGAAGCCTGATATTATTTATTATGGTGGGAATTGTCTATGCGGCAATTGACCGGGAAGAAATTGTCGAGTAGCAATTGTCCTGGTGGCAATTGTCTGGGTGGCAATTGTCCAAGTGGCAACTGACCGGTTGGCACTTGTCCGGGTGGCAATGGTCCTTGTGGTAAATGACCGGGTGGCAATTGTCTGGGTCGAAACTGATCGTGTGACAATTGTCAGGGTAGCAATTGTCCGGGTGGCAATTGTCCGGGTGGCAATTGTCCGGGTAGCAATTGTCCGGGTAGCAATTGTCCGGGTGGCAATTGTCCGGGCAGCAATTGTTCGAGTAGCAATTGTTCGGGTAGCAATTATCCGGGTGGCAATTGCCCGGGAAGCAGTTGTCCGGGTGGCAATTGCCCGGGTAGCAATTTTCCGGGTTGCAATTGCCCGGGTAGGAATTGTCCGGATGGCAATTTTTTCGGGTAGCAATTGTCCAGGTGGCAATTTATATCATGAAAATAGCAATAACATATTCACATATACAATTGTATATATATTAGAAAATCAAATTTTCTTATTGCTAATCTAGAATAAACGAATTAATACAAGACCGTATTTACTTTAAAAATTTTCAAAACAGACAACATTTAAATCGTAACGAAATATAAAATATTGTAACGGTATTACGAAATATGACAACATGTAATAAAGTTTATAGACTAATCAGAATATTGAAACTTTGCTCTTTAATAGTTTTTATATAGTTTTATTTCAGTATTAATTTGTTTCACTAATGAAATTGAAGTGTAATAGGATTATAAATAAATATATAGCTTATAGTTAGTGTTAGACTTATACATGTTAAAGCTGTTATCTTCTCGAATTGAAATTATGATCTAAGTCATATCTAAATGTCCGACGAAAGACGATAGACTAGGGTAAGTTCTTAATTATCGATCAGTTCTCCATTTTCGGACACGTGAGAAAAAAACGATATAATAATAATTATATAATTTAATTGGTATCCATGATACCTGCAGGTATCATGACTGCAGGTATCATGGTTACCAATTAAAATGATAATAAAATAATTATTATTATATCGTTTTTTCTTACGTGTCCGAAAATGGGGAACTGATCGATAATTAAGAACTTACCCTATAAGTGTTTTAATATATCATAAATCACGATTTAATTTTCGTCCAATCATTTTTCATCACAAATAATCTTTTTATCATCAAATATAATTTTCTTGGTAGCAATTTATCTCCATTTGCAAGCAGACATGTCAAAGGTGGAAGGAATTAACCGCGTTAATAATTTATCATTCTTGCTATAAAGCGCGCGAACAAACAATTGGATTATTTTTTGTCGTAATTAACATTGCTGTGTGTGTGCAATATTTGCAGAAAGGTGGTAGTAATCTCCAGAGACTTTCAGCAGGTCAGGTAAATGAATTAGGTTTCTGTGGGCACTCAGGGGAATAGAGGAAGGTAAGTAATTAGATATGTAATTATTAGTGTAATTTGACGTGTGGTTATAAGTAATATTTAACTAAAGAAGTAATATTTAATTAAAAAATAATATTTAACTAAAGAAGTGATATTTAATTAAAAAGTAATATTTAACAAAATAAGTAATATTTAATTAAAAAGTAATATTTTACTAAACAAGTAATATTTAATTAAAAACTAATATTTTACTAAAATAAAGTAATATTTTACTAAAAAAAGTAATATTTTACTAAAAAAAAGTAATATTTAATTAAAAAGTAATGTTTTTACTAAAATAAAGTAATATTTTACTAAAATAAAGTAATATTTTACTAAAAAAGTAATATTTTACTAAAAAAAGTAATATTCAACTAAAAAACTAGTCATGAAATCGAAACGATTCCAAGATTTATAAATTAGGTAATTCTTGTGAATAATTGGCCTTTTGAATACATTATTCAATTTATAAACAATATTACTGTGAAAAGAATTCTAAAGTGAACAAATTGAATGTTAACTTTAAAAGTTCTTAATTAGAATCATTCAAAACAACAATGATGGTTAGAACTCATTGCAGTGAGTCAGAATAGGAGTTCTTGAGTTCTTAAAATATCATCCGAAAAGATCACCTGTTCGATTGACCGTTACTACCTTAAACCACATTGTCCAATACACAATACACAGTAGAGGAAACAGTACGTAATACACATGAGCACACACACAATACAGTACACACTACACACAGTACAGTACACACTACACACAGTACAGTACACACTACACACAGTACAGTACACACTACACACAGTACAGTACACACTACACACAGTACAGTGCACACTACACACAATACAGTACACACTACACACAGTACAGTACACACTACACACAGTACAGTACACACTACACACAGTACAGTACACACTACACACAGTACAGTGCACACTACACACAGTACAGTACACACTATACACAGTACAGTACACACTACACACAGTACAGTGCACACTACACACAGTACAGTACACACTACACACAGTACAGTACACACTACACACAGTACAGTACACACTACACACAGTACAGTACACACTACACACAGTAGAGTACACACTACACACAGTACAGTACACACTACACACAGTACAGTACACACTACACACAGTACAGTACACACTACACACAGTACAGTACACACTACACACAGTACAGTACACACTACACACAGTACAGTACACACTACACACAGTACAGTACACACTACACACAGTACAGTACACACTACACACAGTACAGTACACACTACACACAGTACAGTACACACTACACACAGTACAGTACACACTACACACAGTACACATAATAGTTACAAGTGTTTCCAGAGTCTGTTGGAGAGGTCAGAGATAATCTTCAGTATAAACAGACAGGGATTGAGAGACAGCATTGGCAACAGTAATAACAATTGCTAAGAACAGTAACAATGGTTATTGTTAATACTATTAACAATAACCATTATTTATGATATTAACAACTGTTATTGTTAATGATTTTAACAATGGTTATTATTAATAGTATTAACAATAACAATTATTAATGATATTGTACTGTTTTCTCTAATTTTAGCGGAAATGTAGAACCGTACGATAACTCAGAACTTACCCTATCGTTTGTTTGCTTGTGCTAGATTCTATGAAATGATGTTTAGGATCTTATTGTTATTTTCCTATGCACATTATTTATTTATTATTTAATTTATGCATATTATTTAATCACAAATTATTTAAATATTGACTGCTTTTTTTTCAATTTTCAAATAGTCTTTGCGTTGGTGATAATAACTCAAGTGCTCTAATCAGCAGCCTAAATGTCCTAATGATAATAACTCAAGTGCTCTAATCAGCAGCCTAAATGTCCTAATGATAATAACTCAAGTGCTCTAATCAGCAGCCTAAATGTCCTAATGATAATAACTCAAGTGCTCTAATCAGCAGCCTAAATGTCCTAATGATAATAACTCAAGTGCTCTAATCAGCAGCCTAAATGTCCTAATGATAATAACTCAAGTGCTCTAATCAGCAGCCTAAATGTCCTAATGATAATAACTCAAGTGCTCTAATCAGCAGCCTAAATGTCCTAATGATAATAACTCAAGTGCTCTAATCAGCAGCCTAAATGTCCTAATGATAATAACTCAAGTGCTCTAATCAGCAGCCTAAATGTCCTAATGATAATAACTCAAGTGCTCTAATCAGCAGCCTAAATGTCCTAATGATACTAACTCAAGTGCTCTAATCAGCAGCCTAAATGTCCTAATGATACTAACTCAAGTGCTCTAATCAGCAGCCTAAATGTCCTAATGATAATTATTTAATATCTATCATTTTGGGGTCCAGGATTTATTCCACCCTGGTATCATTTTGTACGGGAAAATCGCTGCACTGACACTCACAGGACTCGGATAGTGGGGGTTTAACACAGGTCATGTTAGGTCAAACAGTAATTTCTAAAGGTCAGATTGGTTATATGTTAACACCCACTATCCGAAAACTGTGAGTGTCCAAATACTGTAATGTTTATTGTGTTTTAGAATATTCTTGAACAACGAAGTAAAATTTATCATTTCGCGTATCTGATAACTACGAAAAAATTGAAACAAAATTATTTGTACTGGTAATCATATCTTATCTTTTCATTTGTAAATATATCTTATATGTGAATGCGTAGATATACCCTAAATCTCATATTTTCCTGCGTAGATATATCTAATATATCCATATGTTCTTTCCTTCACAACATCTCAGTCACACACAAAACACACACGGCAAGATAATGAAATGAGAATTCCTTACTCTTCCTAATGAAACATAAGGAGAGTCGCAAGTTACGGAGATATTTGATTTCTTTGTCTCGTACGGAGGTGTGAGTCGTAAACACTGCTACTGATTAAGGTAAGAGAAATAGGTATTTTAATTAAGTATATTATCTAATTAAACTTAATCAGGTGTTATGCAGTAGAACTTCTCTCTAATGAAATACTCTATAGTGAATGCAGTGTCCTGAATAAGGATGTAGCCTCTATAATGAACAAATAAGCGACCAGATGGTATTACTGTGTTTGGTTAGATGAATGGAAAGAGTCTGATTTTGGGATTGCACTTGTGTCGACACATTTGTCGATACACACCTTAATTATACCGCGGTTGTGGTCGAATCAGCTGCCGGGACTGCGGAGAACCGTAAGCGTCAGAAATACTCCGTCCCTTGGTGATCCTTACATTTTGAACCAATTGCTATAGAGACCACTGGAGCGTACGGTAGAATGACCTCCTCAATCATGAAGTCCACAGATAGACGCCTTGTTGAGACAACGAACAATCCAAGGGAGTCTGCCTGGTTCCAACAGCGAATGGCTCTTGCGATCCAGAGAGGGAATGCCTTCAGCATCCTCTCAGCCGCGAAGAAGAGGTTTTAGAGGGTCAGGTCCACCCCATCAGGGAACTCAAACCCTCACTCGTAGTTCATGAAGGAATTTAGATATTTTTCTTGTTGTATAACAAAAATACTGTCTTCAATTTTGCTTATCATTTTAATTTAGCTTATAATTAATCTGGATTATAATTTAGTGATTATATTTGAACTAAAGGCCCCAGAGGTAACTGAGTTCGAATCCATTCCTATGAAGTCTGGCCTTCTCTTTCACGCGAGTGAATTCATTGCTCTGAAATTAGCGTCAGAGTCAAGATATAATTAACGGAAAATTAGAGCCAGAGATCAGTGAGAGGGGAGAATGTATATTGAGCTTTACATATAGCTAATGTATAAAGAGAATGCATAATATATATATGTAGGTAAGTTACGAATTATCAGTCAATACTCCATCTTCGGTCATATATAAGAAAACAATATAAAAATTGTTATTATTACACAGTGCTATCTAATACCGGGTTTGCAGAAGTATTAGATAGCACTGTGTTATAATAACAATTTGTATACTGTTTTTTCTTATATGTCCGACGATGTAGTTCTGACAGATAATTAGGAACTTACCCTACATCGTGAAATAATTCATACGAAATAATCTACTATTTTTCATAAATTACCCCTTTATTAACAAACAGGTTTATATAATAAGGAGAATGTACATAAATTGAACTAAATAAACATATAGCTTTAATATATACCTGAGTACAAAAGAATATATATCAAGAACTTTGTCTTTTTTTGAACTAATTAATAATTCCATCAGAAAGTAACACTCAATTACCGTTAAATAAATCAGTTTTATCCTCAGTCTATAAGTGATTATTTCAAAATTTATTTACATAAAAAAAATTATTTGTAGAACTGTAAAAAATGTCTGTAACAAATAAAATATTCTTCTAGCCGTTATATTTTTAATGGAAAGATATTGTCTTTTAAAAAAAAAAATCGAAAGGAAACTGAATTACAATAAGTTATTTGAATTTATGAAACGGTTTGTTTTGATTATTTACTTTATGTGAAAGTCTATAATTATGAACTTTTGCATTTGGGTATTTAATTTCTTGCCATATATGTAGATAGGGTATGTTCCGAGTTATCGGAAGGCTCCATGACTTCGATCATGTAAGAAAACATAAATGTTAAAAAATGGTTACTATATATTTTGATCGGAAATGTGAAACTGTCCGATAATTTCACCCGGTTTTACATGTCTACAAATATAAATAAACAATAATTAAAATAAACTACAATGAACAATAATTAAAGTAAAGAATAATAAACAATAATTAAAATAAAATTAAAATAAACAATAATTAAAATAAACAATATATCAAAAAAATAATTAAGAAAACAATATTAAAATAAACAACAATAAAAACTGTATAAAAACGATAGATATATGATTCTCAGAACAATAAGTTGATCTGTCACAAAACTTTAATATTTATCGACATGAGTAATATTACAATGAAATTTTATCGAAAAAAATTAAATATATTTCAATATTATTTATAATGCTATTGAACAATATGCTTTTTGAATGAAATAAATGATAAAAACGTATAGACCAAATAATAATGCTGAACAGGGCACTTTTCTGAAATCAATTTTATCTAACTGAATTCATCTATGATACATCAGCAAAATTTGATCTGTTAAATCTAATTTAGTAGGGGTTTAACGTCTGCTTCGGAACCAAAGGCCATATCGCTGACCTCAAAATTAAATACAAGGGACTGGAGGAAGCAGTCAGAAAGGGAAGTGGCTCCATGAACAAAGTCACCTACCACCGTCAGTAACAAAGCTCATGGATGCAGAAAAGCTACTCCATGAATGCAGTCACTTACCAAGGAATGTGACGAAAAGATACACAAGCACCGGTGGCTGCACTCACGGAAGGAAGAGGAAAATGAAGAGGTGATAGTAAATGAAGCCTACGAGTTTTTTTGTTTCAAAGACATCTCTCTTTTCCATTAAGGAAGAAACTAACACCAAAAAACACTCCTGTAATTTAGAGCTTTATAATCCTGCAAAGAATGAAGGAGTGGAAAGTTCCCAGTGTTAGGAATAGTCATTAGGACTATCTTACAGTGAGTCAAACGACAGATATACACAGGGTTACAATGTTTATTAGGGCAACAGTACTCTATAAATGTTGTTACAACATCGCCCCAATATAGTTATAAATTGCTTACATAATATTGTTACAACGGTCCCCCAATATTGAAACAATATCGTCCCAATGTAGCAACAATATCGCCCCAATATTGAAACAAAATCGTCCCAATGTAGTAACAATATCGTCCCAATGTAGCAACAATATCGTCCCAATGTAGTAACAATATCGTCCCAATGTAGTAACAATATCGCCCAAATGTTGTAACAATATTGTCCCAATGTTTAACAATATCGCCCCAATGTTGTAACAATATCGTCCCAATGTAGTAACAATATCGTCCCAATGTAGTTACAATATCGCCCAAATGTTGTAACAATATTGTCCCAATGTTTAACAATATCGCCCCATTGTTGTAACAATATTGTTCCAATTTTTAACAATATCGCCCCAATGTTGTAACAATATTGTCCCAATGTTTAACAATATCGCCCCAATATTGTTACAATATAGAAACATTATCGCCCCAATGTTGTAACCATATCGCCCCAATGTTGTAACAATATCGTCCCAATATTGAAACAATATCGTCCCAATGTAGAAACAATGTTGCCCCAATGTAGTAACAATATCGCCCCAATATTGTTACAATATCGTCCCAATGTAGTAACAATATTGCCCAAATATAGAAACATTATCGCCCCAATGTTGTAACAATATCGCCCCAATGTTGTAACAATATCGCCCCAATATTGAAACAATATCGTCCCAATGTAGAAACAATGTTGCCCCAATGTAGTAACAATATCGCCCCAATGTTGTAACAATATCGCCCCAATGTAGTAACAATATCGCCCCAATGTTGTAACAATAACGCCTCAATGTTGTAACAATATCACCCCAATGTTGTAACAATAACGCCCCAATGTTGTAACAATATCACCCCAATGTTGTAACAATAACGCCCCAATGTTGTAACAATATCGCCCTAATGCTGTAACAATATCGTCCCAATGTTGTAACAATTTTGCCCCAATATTGTTACAACATCCGGGAGGAATTTTTACCTGGGTATAGCGTGAATAAAGTGTCGTTCCCAGACGAAAAAAAAAAAAAAATAAGAATCGCCGTTCGTCGACGATGAATGATTCGAATATTAATCTCAAATTAGAAATATTTATTAGGCCATCGTGTTTCATCGGACATATTTCGATAAGAAGTCCTATGATATTGTATTTAATTAGGATCTTTTAGAATACGAATTTATTTAATTTAATTGTAATTTAATCGTAATGGACAATAACAGACGATCTGCGGATTCTAAAATCTCCCACTTTGTATAATCCTCTCCTGATAATCTTATTCTTTAATATGCTATACTCTATGCTGAATGTAGGGGTTATACTCTGAGTTATCGTACGGTTCCTTATTTTCGATCATTTGAAAAATATGTATTTAACATTTTATCTTATTTAACTTTACCCAACTGAATTATAAAAAAAAAATTCTTACATGATCGAAGATATGGAAGTTTCCGATAACTCGGAACTTGCATTGTTACTAATATCGCGATTCCAGCTCAGCGAGCGACTGCAAACATGAAATAAGTTGTAAGATGAGTTCCAGAGAGAAGTTCCCAAACTTAGGGACTCTGCAAATAAAGTTTCGAGAAGATGAGGGCAGAATTATTTCACAATAGTGCCAAGATAGTGTAGTTACGGCCAGAAATACCTCAGCAAATTCCAGAAAATGCACAGTAATTCCGAGAATACGTATATGACTCTATTCTAGTAAAGAAAGTATTCTATTCTTGTATTTTGTGCTAGTATTCCACAGTAAAGGTCCCCTCCAAGCAAATTTTTTTTATTGCTTTAATCAACGAGGCTAATGTTTCTTATCATTTTACTGCAAACTCCATGAAATTTTACAGCACATTAGGTAATTGTTTTTTAAGATTTTTATAATCAAAACTCTCAAATACCTACTTTACTTCCGACAAAAATTTCCGTTCTACCGGACATATCCCAGGTAACAAAAAATTGTCCCCGGGATGTTCCGGTTAAATTCCCTGGTATTATTCCCTCGATATCCCCAGCGTTATCGAGGGGATGCCCTTTTTTGACGTTTTTGCGATTTGGGGATATCCTCAAATGATATCCAGTGAATAATGATGGGATTTAAATATATTATCCCTCTAATATTCCTTCGATTACAAGGGAAGGGCAAAATATACCGAAATTATTATTCCCTTGATAGCAAGGGAATAAAATTGGGATAGTGAGAGGATATTTCCTCAATATCGAGGGGATCAAATGGGAATATTCCCTCAATATTCCCTGGATATCTAGAATAGAGGAAGGATATTAAAAAAAGAATACCAAAATTAATATTTCTTAGCATATACTGCATTTGTTCGAGTACGTTTGACTTTACATGAATTAGTTGAATGATACACATTGCTATATACAAATTAAATGGAAAGAAATGGAGAAATAAATGAAGTGATGTTTCCGGGTCTCGAACCAGCACCTTGTTGGCTTCTGCTTGCGACGGTTACCACTCGACCATCCTGGACACAGTAGAAATAGGATTTTTAATGAACTTTATTCAATATGATAACTCAAGTTTATCTTTAGGTCATCATCGATAAATATAGTTTCATAGTTCATAGATTATTTCTTTTTTTCTTTTATAATTTTTAGGGGATCAACTATTTTTCACTAATTCCTGGAATATTCCATCGATATTGTTAGAGAATCAACTAATTTTTAGTAATTCCTGGAATATTCCTTCGATATCCTTAGGGGATCAACAAATTTTCAGTAAATCTTGGAATATATTCTTGGAATAATCCCTGGATATCGATAAGGAATCAACTAAATTTCACTAATTCTTGGAACATTCCCTCGATATCGGAAATGGATCAACTAGTTTTCATTAATTCCTGGAATATTCCCTTGATATCATTAGGGGATCAACTAATTTTGATTTATTCCTAGAATATTTCCTCGATATCGTTAGTGGGTGAAGTAATTATCACTAATTCCTGGAATATTCCCTCGATATCGTTAGGGGATCAACTAATTTTCAGTAATTCCCGGAATATTCCCTCGATATCGATAGGAATCAACTAATTTTCACTAATTCCTGGAATTTTCCCACGATATCGATAGGGATCAACTAATATTCACTAATTCCTGGAATATTCCCTCGATATCTTTAAGGAATCAACTAATTTTCACTAATCCCTAGAATATTCCCTCGATATCATTGGGGGATCAACTCATTTTCACTAATACCTAGAATATTCCCTCGATATCATTTTACGATAGCGGATAATGAGGGAATATATAGATATCGAGGGAATATTCCGGGAATATCTCAAAGTTACCTGGGATACAGCTCGCTACAATTACCTCTATAAATTATATGGTTTGACCAATAATCTATTCTTCAACCAAGTATGTAGTCAAACAATGATTATAATCATAGGTTTTTCAATTTACAATCAACACTTTATTAATGTATTGTTTTTCATATTTTCAGTAATTCAAATTTGTTACCCTTTCCCTATGCATTTTCTTTGATTAGAAAATTCCTTTAGAAATTAAAAAGAGGTGTAACTATCCTATATTTTCATGTAATTCATACATTTATTTAGCTGCTAATATATTTGTTATATTCTATTTACCTTATTATTTTGAATATTTATATGAGTAATTTATATGAATATACATAAGATTTTCATTAAAATTTTTCTTTCAATAACAATCTGAGTTTGTTTCCCTTCATTAGCGTTTCTTTGAAATGCTGTTAAAAAAAAACTTCCAAAGCTCAAATTCCAAACTGAAGTAAAACCTCAGTCGCGTATAGCGTCCATTGATCGGTATAGCGGACACTTTTTCCGGTACATGTACTGTCTGTTGTACGAGCTTTACCGGTATTCTACGCCAGTGTTCTATGCTATGTATTCTATGTATAGTATTCTATACTAAAATACTACGTAAGAGTTTGTGAATTCTTTATTCTTTATTCTGTACTTTGTGCTTATTATAACTTTCGATGCGACTTGTCAAATTGGGAAAAAATAATACAGAAGAATTTTTTACTATATATAATATTATAAACATTGACCTACTGATTCTAATAGAAAAATATTGAATTTAACATCTGGGTTAACCATCAGGACGTAAAGGGTTAAATCAGTGCTGATAAAGAATTAAAAGTACAAATGAGGTAAAGTGTGTATCCATGATACCTACAATTATCATGGATACCAATTAAAATAAATGTTAAATTATTATTATTATTATATATTTTATATGATCGAAGATGTGAAACCGTCCGATAATTGTGATTATGTATAGTTGTAATTATATTTTCTATGTTGTGTTGAAATAGAAAAGTTTGATAGGAACAATAATGCATTGTAAATAGTTGTAAATGGACAATATTATTTACAGTGTTATTTACGTATATTATTTACAGTGATATTATTGCATATTATTTACAGTGATATTATTGTATATTATTTACAGTGATATTATTGTATATTATTTACAGTGATATTATTGTATATTATTTACAGTGATATTATTGTATATTATTTACAGTGTTGTTCACGTATATTATTTACAGTGATATTATTGTATATTATTTACAGTGATATTATTGTATATTATTTACAGTGTTGTTCACGTATATTATTTACAGTGATATTATTGTATATTATTTACAGTGATATTATTGTATATTATTTACAGTGTTATTCACGTATTTTATTTACAGTGATATTATTGTATATTATTTACAGTGATATTATTGTATATTATTTACAGTGTTATTTACGTATATTATTTACAGTGTTATTCACGTATATTATTTACAGTGATATTATTGTATATTATTTACAGTGTTGCTCACGTATATCATTTACACTTATATTATTTACAGTATTATATATATTTATATATTTCATTTACAGTGCTATTTACATTCATCAATCTCCAAACGAACTGTTTACGCTGACCAACTTATAAATAAACTAAGAGTCCTTTAAAATGCCTTTTTTTCAAATAACTCAAATAACTCTAACTGGAATATCTTCGAATAACTCTGGTATATTGACTGAAGTTTTTCTCAGATTTCTATTCCCTTTGCAGGTCTTCTTCCAAAGTATTTCTCGTCAAAAAAAGTCAACATAACTTGTGATTTTTACGACTGAGTCCTAAAAGCTAGAGACGAATGTCTGTACTTAGGGAACACATGAATCTGATTAACTTCTAATGTTGAAACTTCTATGTGAAACCTCTAATGTGAAACCTCTAATGTTGAAACTTCTATGTGAAACCTCTAATGTAAAACATCTAATGTTGAAACTTCTATGTGAAACCTCTAATGTAAAACATCTAATGTTGAAACTTCTATGTGAAACCTCTAATGTAAAACCTCTAATGTTGAAACTTCTATGTGAAACCTCTAATGTAAAACATCTAATGTTGAAACTTCTATGTGAAACCTCTAATGTAAAACATCTAATGTTGAAACTTCTATGTGAAACATCTAATGTAAAACATCTAATGTTGAAACTTCTATGTGAAACCTCTAATGTATAACCTCTAATGTTGAAACTTCTATGTGAAACCTCTAATGTAAAACATCTAATGTTGAAACTTCTATGTGAAACCTCTAATGTGAAACCTCTAATGTTGAAACTTCTATGTGAAACCTCTAATGTAAAACATCTAATGTTGAAACTTCTATGTGAAACCTCTAATGTAAAACATCTAATGTTGAAACTTCTATGTGAAACCTCTAATGTAAAACCTCTAATGTTGAAACTTCTATGTGAAACCTCTAATGTAAAACATCTAATGTTGAAACTTCTATGTGAAACCTCTAATGTAAAACATCTAATGTTGAAACTTCTATGTGAAACATCTAATGTAAAACATCTAATGTTGAAACTTCTATGTGAAACCTCTAATGTATAACCTCTAATGTTGAAACTTCTATGTGAAACCTCTAATATATAACCTCTAATATTGAAACTTCTATGTGAAACCTCTAATGTAAAACATCTAATGTTGAAACTTCTATGTGAAACCTCTAATGTAAAACCTCTAATGTTGAAACTTCTATGTGAAACCTCTAATGTAAAACATCTAATGTTGAAACTTCTATGTGAAACCTCTAATGTAAAACATCTAATGTTGAAACTTCTATGTGAAACATCTAATGTAAAACATCTAATGTTGAAACTTCTATGTGAAACCTCTAATGTATAACCTCTAATGTTGAAACTTCTATGTGGAACCTCTAATGTATAACCTCTAATATTGAAACTTCTATGTGAAACCTCTAATGTAAAACATCTAATGTTGAAACTTCTATGTAAAACCTCTAATGTAAAACCTCTAATGTTGAAACTTCTATGTGAAACCTCTAATGTAAAACATCTAATGTTGAAACTTCTATGTGAAACCTCTAATGTAAAACATCTAATGTTGAAACTTCTATGTGAAACCTCTAATGTAAAACATCTAATGTTGAAACTTCTATGTGAAACATCTAATGTAAAACATCTAATGTTGAAACTTCTATGTGAAACCTCTAATGTATAACCTCTAATGTTGAAACTTCTATGTGAAACCTCTAATGTATAACCTCTAATATTGAAACTTCTATGTGAAACCTCTAATGTAAAACATCTAATGTTGAAACTTCTATGTGAAACCTCTAATGTAAAACCTCTAATGTTGAAACTTCTATGTGAAACCTCTAATGTAAAACCTCTAATGTTGAAACTTCTATGTGAAACATCTAATGTAAAACCTCTATTGTTGAAACTTCTATGAGAAACCTCTAATATATAACCTCTAATGTTGAAACTTCTATGTGAAACCTGTAATGTAAAACCTGTAATGTTGAAACTTCTATGTGAATCCTCTAATGTAAAACCTCTAATGTTGAAACTTCTATGTGAAACATCTAATGTAAAACGTCTAATGTTGAAACTTCTATGTGAAACATCTAATGTAAAACGTCTAATGTTGAAACTTCTATGTGAAACATCTAATGTAAAACCTCTATTGTTGAAACTTCTATGTGAAACCTCTAATGTAAAACCTCTAATGTAGAAACTTCTATGTGAAACCTCTAATGTAAAACCTCTAATGTTGAAACTTCTATGTGAAACATCTAATGTAAAACCTCTATTGTTGAAACTTCTATGTGAAACATCTAATGTAAAACCTCTATTGTTGAAACTTCTATGTGAAACCTCTAATGTAAAACCTCTAATGTTGAAACTTCTATGTGAAACATCTTATGTAAAACCTCTATTGTTGAAACTTCTATGTGAAACCTCTAATGTAAAACCTCTAATGTTGAAACTTCTATGTGAAACCTCTAATGTAAAACCTCTAATGTTGAAACTTCTATGTGAATCCTCTAATGTAAAACCTCTAATGTTGAAACTTCTATGTGAAACATCTAATGTAAAACATCTAATGTTGGAACTTCTATGTGAAACATCTAATGTAAAACATCTAATGTTGAAACTTCTATGTGAAACATCTAATGTAAAACATCTAATGTTGAAACTTCTATGTGAAACATCTAATGTAAAACATCTAATGTTGAAACTTCTATGTGAAACATCTAATGTAAAACCTCTATTGTTGAAACTTCTATGTGAAACCTCTAATGTATAACCTCTAATGTTGAAACTTCTATGTGGAACCTCTAATGTAAAACCTCTAATGTTGAAACTTCTATGTAAAATCTCTAATGTAAAACCTCTAATATTGAAACTTCTATGTGAAACCTCTAATGTAAAACATCTAATGTTGAAACTTCTATGTGAAACATCTAATGTTGAAACTTCTATGTGAAACCTCTAATGTAAAACCTCTAATGTTGAAACTTCTATGTGAAACCTCTAATGTAAAACATCTAATGTTGAAACTTCTATGTGAAACATCTAATGTAAAACCTCTATTGTTGAAACTTCTATGTGAAACCTCTAATGTATAACCTCTAATGTTGAAACTTCTATGTGGAACCTCTAATGTAAAACCTCTAATGTTGAAACTTCTATGTAAAATCTCTAATGTAAAACCTCTAATATTGAAACTTCTATGTGAAACCTCTAATGTAAAACATCTAATGTTGAAACTTCTATGTGAAACATCTAATGTTGAAACTTCTATGTGAAACCTCTAATGTAAAACCTCTAATGTTGAAACTTCTATGTGAAACATCTAATGTAAAACCTCTATTGTTGAAACTTCTATGTGAAACTTCTAATGTTGAAACTTCTATGTGAAACCTCTAATGTTGAAACTTCTATGTGAAACCTCTAATGTAAAACATTTAATGTTGAAACTTCTATGTGAAACCTCTAATGTAAAACCTCTAATGTTGAAACTTCTATGTAAAACCTCTAATGTAAAACCTCTAATATTGAAACTTCTATGTGAAACCTCTAATGTAAAACATCTAATGTTGAAACTTCTATGTGAAACCTCTAATGTAAAACCTCTATTGTTGAAACTTCTATGTGAAACTTCTAATGTTGAAACTTCTATGTGAAACCTCTAATGTTGAAACTTCTATGTGAAACCTCTAATGTAAAACATCTAATGTTGAAACTTCTATGTGAAACCTCTAATGTAAAACCTCTAATGTTGAAACTTCTATGTAAAACCTCTAATGTAAAACCTCTAATATTGAAACTTCTATGTGAAACCTCTAATGTAAAACATCTAATGTTGAAACTTCTATGTGAAACCTCTAATGTAAAACATCTAATGTTGAAACTTCTATGTGAAACCTCTAATGTAAAACCTCTAATGTTGAAACTTCTATGTGAAACATCTAATGTAAAACCTCTAATGTTGAAACTTCTATGTGAAACCTCTAATGTTGAAACTTCTATGTGAAACCTCTAATGTTGAAACTTCTATGTGAAACATCTAATGTAAAACCTCTAATGTTGAAACTTCTATGTGAAACCTCTAATGTTGAAACTTCTATGTGAAACCTCTAATGTTGAAACTTCTATGTGAAACCTCTAATGTTGAAACTTCTAATGCTGAAACTTCTATGTGAAACATCTAATGTAAAACCTCTAATGTTGAAACTTCTAATGTTGAAACTTCTATGTGAAACCTCTAATGTTGAAACTTCTAATGTTGAAACTTCTATGTGAAACCTCTAATGTTGAAACTTCTATGTGAAACCTCTAATGTTGAAACTTCTATGTGAAACATCTAATGTAAAACCTCTAATGCTGAAACTTCTATGTGAAACCTCTAATGTTGAAACTTCTATGTGAAACCTCTAATGTAAAACCTCTAATGTTGAAACTTCTATGTGAAACATCTAATGTAAAACCTCTATTGTTGAAACTTCTATGTGAAACCTCTAATGTAAAACCTCTAATGTTGAAACTTCTATGTGAAACCTCTAATGTAAAACCTCTAATGTTGAAACTTCTATGTGAATCCTCTAATGTAAAACCTCTAATGTTGAAACTTCTATGTGAAACATCTAATGTAAAACATCTAATGTTGGAACTTCTATGTGAAACATCTAATGTAAAACATCTAATGTTGAAACTTCTATGTGAAACATCTAATGTAAAACATCTAATGTTGAAACTTCTATGTGAAACATCTAATGTAAAACATCTAATGTTGAAACTTCTATGTGAAACATCTAATGTAAAACCTCTATTGTTGAAACTTCTATGTGAAACCTCTAATGTATAACCTCTAATGTTGAAACTTCTATGTGGAACCTCTAATGTAAAACCTCTAATGTTGAAACTTCTATGTAAAATCTCTAATGTAAAACCTCTAATATTGAAACTTCTATGTGAAACCTCTAATGTAAAACATCTAATGTTGAAACTTCTATGTGAAACATCTAATGTTGAAACTTCTATGTGAAACCTCTAATGTAAAACCTCTAATGTTGAAACTTCTATGTGAAACCTCTAATGTAAAACCTCTAATGTTGAAACTTCTATGTGAAACTTCTAATGTTGAAACTTCTATGTGAAACCTCTAATGTTGAAACTTCTATGTGAAACCTCTAATGTAAAACATCTAATGTTGAAACTTCTATGTGAAACATCTAATGTTGAAACTTCTATGTGAAACCTCTAATGTAAAACCTCTAATGTTGAAACTTCTATGTGAAACCTCTAATGTAAAACCTCTAATGTTGAAACTTCTATGTGAAACCTCTAATGTTGAAACTTCTATGTAAAACCTCTAATGTTGAAACTTCTATGTGAAACCTCTAATGTAAAACCTCTATTGTTGAAACTTCTATGTGAAACTTCTAATGTTGAAACTTCTATGTGAAACCTCTAATGTTGAAACTTCTATGTGAAACCTCTAATGTAAAACATTTAATGTTGAAACTTCTATGTGAAACCTCTAATGTAAAACCTCTAATGTTGAAACTTCTATGTAAAACCTCTAATGTAAAACCTCTAATATTGAAACTTCTATGTGAAACCTCTAATGTAAAACATCTAATGTTGAAACTTCTATGTGAAACCTCTAATGTAAAACCTCTATTGTTGAAACTTCTATGTGAAACTTCTAATGTTGAAACTTCTATGTGAAACCTCTAATGTTGAAACTTCTATGTGAAACCTCTAATGTTAAACATCTAATGTTGAAACTTCTATGTGAAACCTCTAATGTAAAACCTCTAATGTTGAAACTTCTATGTAAAACCTCTAATGTAAAACCTCTAATATTGAAACTTCTATGTGAAACCTCTAATGTAAAACATCTAATGTTGAAACTTCTATGTGAAACCTCTAATGTAAAACATCTAATGTTGAAACTTCTATGTGAAACCTCTAATGTAAAACCTCTAATGTTGAAACTTCTATGTGAAACATCTAATGTAAAACCTCTAATGTTGAAACTTCTATGTGAAACCTCTAATGTTGAAACTTCTATGTGAAACCTCTAATGTTGAAACTTCTATGTGAAACATCTAATGTAAAACCTCTAATGTTGAAACTTCTATGTGAAACCTCTAATGTTGAAACTTCTATGTGAAACCTCTAATGTTGAAACTTCTATGTGAAACCTCTAATGTTGAAACTTCTAATGCTGAAACTTCTATGTGAAACATCTAATGTAAAACCTCTAATGTTGAAACTTCTAATGTTGAAACTTCTATGTGAAACCTCTAATGTTGAAACTTCTAATGTTGAAACTTCTATGTGAAACCTCTAATGTTGAAACTTCTATGTGAAACCTCTAATGTTGAAACTTCTATGTGAAACATCTAATGTAAAACCTCTAATGCTGAAACTTCTATGTGAAACCTCTAATGTTGAAACTTCTATGTGAAACATATAATGTAAAACCTCTAATGCTGAAACTTCTATGTGAAACATATAATGTTGAAACCTCTATTGTTACTCTTGGTGAAACCTCTAATTTTGAACTTAGGGTAAGTTACGAGTTGTCAGACAGTTCCACATTTTCGATCATATAAGTAATCGTAGTATTTATTTGTTAAATTATATTAGACAAATGAAATCGAAATTCAATTAAAATTTTATATTGATATGGAGATGGTTTCTCAATTTAAATACACAATATTGTATTACTATATTATCTACTCTGATTGAAAAAGATTCATATTCAATAGGATTACACAAACTAAACATTGGAACTATTTTAGGATTCGAGTTTCGGACAGAAAGATGTAAATTCATCGTCAGGAACAAGTAGTGAAAAGGCTGGACCTAACAATGAGTTATATTAACAACTGTATTATGTTGGAAACCTTCTTTCTATACAGTTCACCATCCTTTAATTTAATACATAATTGTAATTCACAACCAATATTGAAATTTCATAGGATTCTTCATATGATCATTTTATTTTATAAAATTATATCTATTTTTTAAATCTATTGTAGATACTAAAGGCATACGATTAACGCTATATCAGTATAAAGGTACGTTTTGCATGCAGCGATTGTGACGATTATCGCTCAGTAATGATCGCCCAGCGATTATCGCTCAGTAATGATCGCCCAGCGATTATCGCTGAGCACTACTTCAATGCTATTCCTATGGAACTGTTTTGCAACGAGCGATTATCGCTAAACTCTAATTCAATGTATTCCTATTTCCAGGCGATTATCGCTGAGTGATGATCGCAACAATCACTGCATGCAAAACGAACATTAACCTCTCTGAACTCAGTAGTCTAACTACTATTAAGAGGCTTGATTTACTCCATCTGATAACCTTTTAAATCTGTAAGAATTAAAATTTAACTATCCATCAATTTCTATAGCTATATAGTATATATTATCTATTCTATATTTTAGATAATATATTACATTGTTCATAACTTTGAAACTTGTCATGATTATGAAACTAAAATACGGTTCATAATTTAATATACAGTAAACCTTCAAATTTGATATAAATACAGTTATTATACATATGCACTCACACAAACATATATACACACAAACACACACACCTATGTATACATACATGCATATGTTCTTCTTGTCATGTATTCATTGTTTATGAAATAATTGCAGGAATCTAATTCAATTTATTATTAGCAGGAGAATTAATGTTTCATTTCCTTTGACAATATTTCGAAAAGAAAAAGAGAAGCCGGAGCATAATTCTGACGCCATCTGTTAAACTATTTCAACAGATATTATTAAATCAGGGTATGTTCCGAATTATCGGTCAGTACTTCATCTTCGGTCATATAAGAAAAAACATTTTAAAAATTGTTATTATTACACAGTGATATCTAATACTTCTGCAAACCCGGTATTAGATAGCACTGTGTAATAATAATAATTTTTATATTGTTTTTTCTTATATGTCCGAAGATGAAGTACTTACCGATAATTCGGAACTTACCCTAATAAAGAGAAATGCTAAATTACGAATTTGCAAATCCTAAGGGAAGCCATGTCTCTGTACAAATAATATTACGTGTGCTTTATCTAGGAGGTGTCGTCTCATTCTGAGAACATGTTAACACGAAATTATATGCAGCATCTTATAGCTTGTTTACTTTTATATAAGCAGTTTCTATTGCATTATTCATGTAGAATATGCATGTACAGGAAATGTTATAATATAAATTTAATAATGCAGTTACATTTGTAAATGGAATGTATATCAGAAATGTAGTAACTATAATTATCATATCAATATATGTATATATAGTAATGATAAATTTTCAATATGTCAATAATGATATTGTAATATACATGATAATTTCATAGTTCCAAATTCTATTTTAAAACCTATTATTATCTTGAACTAGGGTAAATTACGAATTATCGGTCAGTTTCACATCTTCGGTCATATAAAAAAAAAATATATAATAATTGTTATTTAATTTATATTTTTATTGGTATCCATGATACCTGCAGGTATCATGGATGCCAATAAAAATAAAAATTAAATAACAATTATTATATATTTTTTTTTTATATGACCGAAGATGTGAAACTGACCGATAATTCGTAATTTACCCTATAAGAATACTATAAATTCGCTGATGTCCAATAAAGTAAAACTGATAAAGTGAAAATACGAGAAAGAGCAGTTGTGAATTATATCTCCAATAAATCAAAAAGACTCTCTAAATTCGTAATAAAAAACACATTAGTTCTCATCTCCCTGACTGTTATTGATAAAACTTTGTCGATAAATCAAACACGATTCTACATTTGGAAATTAAGCCTTGAATTCATATAATTTTAAAAATTCTACTACAGACATATTTAAGTAAGGATAATTAATTCATTTATTTTAGTAGGGGTTTAACGTTTGTTTCGGAACTAAAGGCCATAACGCTGACGTCAAAAGGAAATTAAATAAAAGGGACTTGAAGAAGCAGTCAGAAAGAAAAGTGGCTCCATGAATATAGTCACCTACCATCAATCTGTGACAATGCGCATGGATGCAGAAAAGCTACTCAGAGGGAACACAAGCCCCGGTGGCTGTACTCACGGATGGAAGAGGAAAATGAAGAGGAGATAGTAAATGAAGCCAACGAGTCTACCTAACACAAAAATCTAAGACCTCGTAGTTGAAGAGCATAACCCTAGCGCTATCCTCTAAAACTGCAAGTAGCGTTAAAAATATGATTAACATATTAAATATGATTGGCATGGTAAAAATTCCGGTCATTTAATTATTTAATTATAAATTATTATATCTTATTTTCCTATATGACCACGAAGATGTGAAACCGACCGATAATTCGTAACTTACCCAAACCCCTAATTTACATATTGCGAGTCACAAATATTTTTGGACAATAAAATTAATTGGGGTAAGCATAATAATCCTAATCCCATTGAATTTCAAATCACGATACAACACTCGTCTATTGATTCTAGCAGAGTAATTAAAAATGGCAATACAATAGAACACCTGTTATACACACTAATTGACAACTTACCTGCAATTTAAGATCATTAGAGTTATTTTATATTCATTACATGTTACCTTTTGATTATTGCCATTTGAATTGGTAAGAGACGTTAAAATATATTCTTTAGAACTGCTCAAATACCAATTAAACCTCTTGTATAGATTTAAATTAACTCTTTGTCGTCTTGTAAACATATCAGGGTAATGTCTGACTTATCGGACAGTTCCACATTTTCGATCATATAAGATAAAAAATATGTAATTATTATTCAATCTTTATTTTTAATGGTATCTATGATACCAGAAAGGATAATGGATACATTCTTTATTCCTGAAGGTATCATGTATACCATGATACCTGATGGTATCATGGATACCAATTAAACCAACGAGTTAAATTATACACTCATTTCTACATGTTCGAAAATGTGGAACCGTTCACAAACACCAAACTGACCTTAGCTACTTCACCGTAGCTGCAAATAACCGACACACGCTTTACCGCTCTATGCTCCTGTGAGTATAACCTCCTACATACACGGAGAGGCTCTTTCTAATTTGTTATGCAAATGTGTAGAGTTTCAGAGGCTTATTTCTTTAGGTAATTGAATTGACAGACAGGCACTAGTGTTTGGGAGGCAGGGTATCGTTTTCAACACCTCACACAATTCTTAGCTAAAAAATATAGTGGTATTGGATAGTCTTTGACCCTTCACATTTTAGTTTGCTTGGTAAGATCATATGTATTAAACACACAAAGAATATTTTCAAAATGAAGGTTTTAAAAATGATCTCGAAAGTTAGTGGGTATAAAAGTAATTATTTAATATATGTGTTGTTTAGATTTTATTAATTACTTTAATTTAATAAAGTGAATATAAATTGAGTATACATATAGTATAGTCATAGTGACTATGAATTTCAAATATATATTCTATAGTGAAGGTGATTAATATTCCATACGTGACTTTGAACAGTTCTGGTAATTCGACCTACAGTTATTGATATGCTGGTGGCAATGGTTTGGACCTGTCAGAATTCGAACTATCAGGATTTGAACTGTCAGGATTCGAACTGTCAGGATTTGAACTGTCAGAATTCGAACTGTCAGGATTTGAACTGTCAGTATTCGAACTGTCAGGATTCGAACTGTCGGGATTCGAACTGTTAGGATTTGAACTGTCAGGATTTGAACTGTCATGATTTGAACTGTCAGGATTTGAACTGTCAGGATTTGAAGTGTCAGGATTTGTTCTGTCAGGATTTGAACTGTCATTATTTGAACTGTCAGGATTTGAACTGTCAGGATTTGAAGTGTCAGGATTTGAAGTGTCAGGATTTGAACTGTCAGGATTTGAAGTGTCAGGATTTGAACTGTCAGGATTTGAACTGTCAGGATTTGAACTGTCAGGATTTGAAGTGTCAGGATTTGAACTGTCAGGATTTGAACTGTCAGGATTTGAACTGTCAGGATTTGAACTATCAGGTTTTGAACTGTCAGGATTTGAACTGTCAGGATTTGAACTGTCAGGTTTTGAACAGTCAGGATTTGAACTGTCAGGATTTGAACTGTCAGGATTTGAACTGTCAAGTCTTGAACTGTCAGGTTTTGAACTGTCAGGATTCAAACCATCAGGATTTGAACTGTCAGGATTTGAACTGTCAGGATTCGAACTGTTAGGATTTGAACTGTCAGGATTTGAACTGTCAGGATTTGAACTGTCAGGTTTTGAACTGTCAGGATTTGAACTGTCAGGATTTGAACTGTCAGGATTTGAACTGTCAGGATTTGAACTGTCAGGTTTTGAACTGTCAGGTTTTGAACTGTCAGGATTTGAAATGTCAGGATTTGAACTGTCAGGTTTTGAACTGTCAGGATTTGAACTGTCAGGATTTGAACTGTCAGGTTTTGAACTGTCAGGATTTGAACTGTCAGGATTTGAACTGTCATGATTAGAACTGTCAGGATTAGAACTGTCAGGTTTTGAACTGTCAGGATTTGAACTGTCAGGATTTGAACTGTCAGGTTTTGAACTGTCAGGTTTTGAACTGTCAGGATTTGAAATGTCAGGATTTGAACTGTCAGGTTTTGAACTGTCAGGATTTGAACTGTCAGGATTTGAACTGTCAGGTTTTGAACTGTCAGGATTTGAACTGTCAGGATTTGAACTGTCATGATTAGAACTGTCAGGATTAGAACTGTCAGGTTTTGAACTGTCAGGATTTGAACTGTCAGGATTTGAACTGTCAGGTTTTGAACTGTCAGGTTTTGAACTGTCAGGATTTGAAATGTCAGGATTTGAACTGTCAGGTTTTGAACTGTCAGGATTTGAACTGTCAGGATTTGAACTGTCAGGTTTTGAACTGTCAGGATTTGAACTGTCAGGATTTGAACTGTCATGATTAGAACTGTCAGGATTAGAACTGTCAGGTTTTGAACTGTCAGGATTTGAACTGTCAGGATTTGAACTGTCATGATTAGAACTGTCAGGATTAGAACTGTCAGGTTTTGAACTGTCAGGATTTGAACTATCAGGATGTGAACTGTCATGATTAGAACTGTCAGGATTAGAACTGTCAGGTTTCGAACTGACAGGATTTTAACTGTCAATTAAGATACGAAATTTAAGGATTTTCAGTCAAATTTTAATTTTCTAAATCGTTTTAGCTGCTAAAATCTACTCTTAAATCTCTATCTCTTAAATCTCTATCTCTTAAATCTCTATCTCTTAAATATCTATCTCTTAAATCTCTATCTCTTAAATCTCTATCCCTTAAATCTCTATCTCTTAAATCTCTATCTCTTAATATAATTTGTGATTGATAACACGAGGATTTTTGTGATATTATCGTAATATATCAATGAAGAAACATATAAAACAATTAAAAAAATCACAATTGTGTTTAACGAATGAAAGAGTACACATGTGCTCTAATATATGAAAGAGTACACATGTGCTCTAATATATGAAAGAGTACACATGTGCTCTAATATATGAAAGAGTACACATGTGTTCTAATATATGAAAGAGTACACATGTGCTCTAATATATGAAAGAGTACACATGTGTTCTAATATATGAAAGAGTACACATGTGTTCTAATATATGAAAGAGTACACATGTGCTCTAATATATGAAAGAGTACACATGTGCTCTAATATATGAAAGAGTACACATGTGCTCTAATATATGAAAGAGTACACATGTGCTCTAATATATGAAAGAGTACACATGTGCTCTAATATATGAAAGAGTACACATGTGTTCTAATATATGAAAGAGAACACATGTGCTCTAATATATGAAAGAGTACACATGTGCTCTAATATATGAAAGAGTACACATGTGCTCTAATATATGAAAGAGTACACATGTGCTCTAATATATGAAAGAGTACACATGTGTTCTAATATATGAAAGAGTACACATGTGTTTATCTGGTTATATAAGGATAATATCTCAAAAATAAAAGTCACAAAATACATCCTTTCAAAGGGGACAAATATGGCACATTAAAGCATGTTAGGTTAATATTCCAACCTACACTTTTTGCTATATTGAGAACTCTTACAATCGGATTATCTATCAAAATGTTTGATATTTTTCTTGCCATCATCGAAGAGTAATATTTTCGACAACTAACTTGAACTTTTCTTCTCCTTATAATGTAACCTAATCTTCACCATGCTTACCTAAACTCATTTTTTGTCGAAACACAACAAGGAAACATTTCCTAGTAAGAAACAGCGTACATAGTTAGGGATAAACTGCCAGGTATCGAATCGTTTCATTTTTTCGATCATAAAAATAATATGAAAATAAATAACGAGTTACAGTATATAATAGTTCATTTTGAATGATCGAAAATGTGGAACAGTCCGATAACTGGGAATTTCAACTAAAAGTTGTGAAGTGTTATGGGGTATGTTCTCAATTATCGGTCGGTTCTACATTTTCGGACACGTAAGAAAAAAATTATATAATAATAATTGTTTTATTTTAATTGGTATCCATGATACCTGCAGGTATCATGGATACCAATAAAAATATAAATAAAATAATAATTATTATATAGTTTTTTCTTACGTGTCCGAAAATGTAGAACTGACCGATAATTGAGAACTTACTGTATATTTAATTGACTTAACGTTGAAGAATTTGTTATACTTATGAAATACTTTTAATTAATTTTAAAGTTTGAGAACAAATATCTTATTTTATAAGTATTTATTTGTATTATAAAATATTAAATAGATTTTATGAAGGAATAATTAAAGATTTTTTTTGCACAATTATTCATTTTATTGATAAAAAAACGGGAAAATGACAACTTGAAGATGCATAAATTTATATTATAACATAATATATGATTTAAATGTAACAATAAATATTATTTCCTAACCAGATTCTGTGATTAAATATTTCTTAAATTATGAAGATAAAAATTGAAATATTTATATAAAGGTTTATTATAAATTAAGGTTTATTAACCTACCTACCTCAGATTTAAATTTATTTATTTATTTAAATCCTACCTCAGATTTCAGAATGCTATTAAGAAGCAATAATTGCTTAAAGAGGTGAAATGTTATCATTAAAATTATTATACAGATTATAAATTTAAAGTTTTAAATATTTATTACTAACAGGAAATTCAATACTTGGTCATATCCCAGTTTGTAAATTCTCAGTCGGCAGATCGTCTGTTATTGTCCATTACGGTAAATGTTGATGGTATTTTATCGTAAAATGTCATAACAAAGACACTATCGTTGAATTTTGTCAAAATGTCCGACGAAAGACGACCAACTGTAGGTTTTTAAGTTTATGATAAATTAATATTGATTTTTAATCGAATTATTTATCGTATTAGGTACATTTTTTATATTTTTTGAGCCTTTTTCAAATAAAAAAACTCATTCATGGAGATATTATATAGAGTCTAATCATAAAATCAAAGTGACACATCTTTAGTCTTTTCAGTCCCCCTCCCCATTGGTTGGGGGGTCTCCTGACACCCCACAGGAGCATACATCCCAAGCTGCTGATCACTCATCTCTCCACTCCTTCTGCTTGCTCTCCTCTTTCTTCTTTCCCTTTGGCTTGACTTCATTTCTTCGTGGTACTGAGTCTGGAAATGGAAAGGAAGCTGCTAGGGGAGCATCATATGGTACTATAACACTCACAGTACTCGGATAGTGGGGGTTTAACACAGGTCAAGTTAGGTCAATCAGTAATTTCTAAATGTCAGATTAGTTCATGACCTACGTAAACACCCACTTTCCGAGAACTGTATCGTTCACGTACATCGAATATTTAGGAATATGAGTATGAAGAAACGCTACGAATGAATAAACGTTTGTGTTTTGTATGTAGGCTGTTTTTTCATGCTGCATTTTGTTGAAAAAATCGCCCCGTGTGAAATAGGCCTTAAGAAAAGTTATATGGACGTGGCTTTTCTAACGCGCGTTAGAAACCGCGCGTTTCGAGTTACTAGAAGCTCAATAGATGTGTACAAACTTTGAAAGCGCGTTTTTTCTCAAGCGTCCAGCGAACGCCCGTTTCAGTACTTTTGTCAAAATGCGTATATCTAACGCGTGTTAAACGCACATCTGTATAAGACCCGTCTACAGGTAAAGTTGTTAAAACGGCCAGTATATGTACCAAAAAGGATCCTTTATTGACGAAGATTGCCGCTGTATATTTTATTCAGTCTGTGATTGAACATTTGTAAGTTTTCCATACGTATGAAGAGAACGGCAATTGTTGTCTAGACACTCATTTTCGGTACATAAGATGCCCGTTGTAACAGCTTTATATATAAAATAATTTATATTTTTATTTATTTCTACTGTACCTCGTTCAGTTGAGCCCCGTCAAGGTACCTAGGCATTTGGTACACCATTGTACCAGGCCCCAAATGGTGTCTCTCCGCATCTATTGGTAGTTCGCGGGAATAAATTTGGTTGAACTCGCCCCCTCTCGCTGACTCTGCAAAAAGATAGGATTTGTTGTGATTATTTATGTTTTCTCATTTGAAAGGGAAAATATATAACTAATATTCTCACTATACGACACAGTGGAAGAAAAAAAGAATCATTAATAGTTGTATATTAGATGAGAATTGGGGTATGTTACGAATTATCGGACAGTTCCACATCTTCGATCATATAAGAAATAAGTATATAATTTAAAATAATGAATTAAATGTTAAATTCTATTTTACCATATGACCGAAAATGTGAAACTGTTTATATATAAATATTTCAACTTGAGAAAATTTAAGTACCACTACATGATATTAACTGTACAAGAAATCATTCTTGATGTATCTTTATCATTAGTATTTATATCCAATATCATCTATAGACACGCTATCTATTATCTTAGATAATCATACATGGCATCGCCTCTCCATAGGTAGACTAAAACTGTGGATAATCTTCTTAGATATATCGTGAAGCGATAGATAAGTACGATAAGATATATCGTGATTGAGAGTACAATGATGAACGAGTAAAAACTCTATCCTATTATTCTGTTGTCCTAATCTGCCTAATTTCACATAATCATCAGTGAGAGCATAATAATATATAAAATATAAGGAGATGGAATATCCTCTAGAGGTAAGCTATAGATATAGTACAACTCTTTTATAGTGAATGAATTAGAATATAGCCTCTATAGTGAAATTTTTTTCTTTAGTCTATCATAAAATTGCCTTTAGTTTTCTTTAGTTTTCTAAAACTTAAGGCAATTCATCGCAGACTAAAGAAAATTCGTTCACTATATAAAGGCTACATCCTAACTCATTCACTATACAGGAATTCATTATAGAGGAGTTGTGGTGTATAGGCAAAATACACAACATTACCAATTTGTTAGGTCATGTTTTTACTTGTTAAACAATATCTGAACTTGTAGAGTTAGAGAGCATAGAAAAAACGAATTGAAGTTGCTATGAATCTGAAACTGTATTTAGAAGGAGATGTAACTAGAAACTTTGATTTTTTAACTGATTAAATGTTTGAAAAGTGAAAAACAGTCAAATTGAGTGTTTGGTAGTTTTAAGGGCCGTACACACTTAGTGTTTTTTAAGCCTTTCCACCAGACATTTTGCTATGCTCCTCCTACTTTCTCCACAAGAATATAAGAAAAAACGATATAATTATTATTTATTTTAGTTGGTATCCATGATACCTGCAGGTATCATGGATACCAACTAAAATAAATAATAACTATATCGTTTTTTCTTATATTCTTGTGGAGAAAGTAGGAGGAGCATAGCAAAATGTCTGGTGGAAAGACTTAAAAAACCTTACGTGTGTACGGCCCTTTAGTGTTAAAAAAAAGAGTTCTTTATATTAGTTACTCACCATCTAAAGTAGAGTAGCCTTTATCATGTAGAATATCAGAGTAATTCTCATAGCTGAGACCAGTAGTATTCTCTTCGTATTTATTAATTTGTGCATCTTTATCATTCTCTTGCACCTCTTCTTCATTCTTAAGCTGAGATTTCTTGTTACTGTTAGAAGAATCTGAGAAATACGTTGACATGTTTTGTTAGAGACGATATTTTCCAACAAAAACAAGCAATCGAAGGTGTTTCATATTTCAGTTTTGTGTTTCTGTTTAGACTTACTGTGTCTGGTGCAAAGAACAAATTTGATGACAGTTAAGAGTAGAATTAGGAAGGATAGACTAGTGGGAATGACTACTCTTAAATCCTTCCACAGAGAAAACCTTCCCTCTTGATCTTCTTCATGCCAAACGGTCTCCATTGCTGTCAGAGGAGAGGAAATCAACCATGAACTTCATTTTATTGATTATGTTATCAATTATGGGGCTTAGCGTCAGTTTCAGAACCAAAGGCTATATCGCTGACGTCAAAAGAAACTTGAATACAAGAGACTGAAAGAAGCAGTCAGAAAGCACAGTTGCTCCATAAACAGAGTCACCTTCCACCAGTCAGTGTCTAATATATTGAATATGAAAATTATTTACTGATTGGGTACCTATATATTACTGTCTAATAAATTGAATAATAGTGATTTTATTTATTGTTTATAATGTGATAATGCTTTACTATAAGAGTATTTTAGTCATTTATCTACAGTTTAGACACATTAATGATCTACTGAATGTTCATAGTAGTACTTCAGTATAAAGGTGTTATCATTTATCTACCGTTTTCATCTGTGCTAGGTATGTTGACGGAGTAGAGGGCTGTGGTACTTCCCGCGGAGTTGTATCCCGTCACTCGAAGCTGGTAAGTGTTGGCAGACTTCAGGCCTCTCAGTCCGTAGGTCCTTACTGGTGAAACCTTCGAGTGAACTGCAGGATAAGAAAATGGCATAGGGTAAGTTCTTAATTATCGGTCACTTCCACATTTTCGGTCATATAAGAAAAACCGATATAATAATTATTTCAGTAGGATTGGTGGAGTAAAAACAACCAACCCGGGTTGGTTGTTTTTACTCAACCAATCCTAGTGAAATAATTATTATTATGTCGTTTTTTCTTATATGACCGAAAATATGGAACTGACCGATAATTAAGAACTTACCCTATCATCAAAATTAGTATAGAAAAAATATAATCATGTCAATTATCCAATACGATAAATTTATCCAATAAAATTTATACGACTAAATTATCATAGGGATATAATGTCGGGAATGTCCGACGAAAGATGATGGTTTTATAAGTGTTTTAAATTTATAATAGATTACGAATGGATTTTCATCATCTCATTGACGATATTATTTCAAATACGTATCCAAAAAATGTCATAGTTCAGTTCTCAGCATCTGCTTCTCCTAAAATATGGAATTCAAAGGAAAGCGATATCTATTTAGATTACTTGCATATTATTTGAAATTCATTCATAAGATTGTACGGATCACCTGTAGGCTACGCATCCATAACGGGTTGGTGCGTATTGTACCGGAGGAAACTCTTTAATTGGGTGCGTAATCTACAGGTGATCCAATTGTATTTGTCAATTAGTTTCTAGGTACCTGCGTTCCACCGAGTACTGCCGTCCCTTACGCGGTACTCTATACTGTAGTGAGATATGGGACAGCCCCCGTCCTTCCACTGCGTGAGGTAGAGGGTCACCTGGGTGTTGTTGGTGGTAATGAACTGGAACTCCGGGGCAGGTATCGGTCTCTCTCCTTTGGTCTTGCCTTCGATCACTTCTGAAGATTTGCTTGACCCTATTGGTAAGGAATTAAGCTTGTGCTGGCTAATGTACTTACAGATAGAAATAAGCTAGTAAATAGTGAAATAGATTCTAATAAAAGATAATCAGAGGAGCAGCGCAGTACAATGACACTTACAGTTCACTCAGAGAAATTCTGATGCACCCATGTGTCTCCAAAGCGAGACACTTTAGTGCATTGTACTATAGTTTGGATGCACTAAAGTGCATCAGTTCGATGCACTTTAGTGTATAAAATTTTCCTTTGCTAAAATGATGAGAATAATTTCCTCATCATTTTAACAAACTTATAGCTAAGACACAAAAGTGCATAGAACTGATGCACTTTAGTGAATCCAAACTATAGTTTGATGCACTAAAGTGTCTCGCTTTAGAGACAAAGCCATAGGGTGAACTCGAAACACTTGGGTGCATCAGTTGGAGTTGTTTATTTTTCTCAGTGTACTCAGAAAGTGACGATTATAAGTTATGATAACTCAATCAAAAATTCTACAGGTCAGATTGGTCCACTTTCCAACTACTGATAGTGTTCTCTGTAAGTAATATCTGCATATTTCACGGATATCAATTAAAAGGTAATTTAAATAATAATAATTATATATTTTTTATACATTTCTTTTTCTGAAGATGTGAAACTGTCCGATAACTCGTAAATTACCCCCTGTACCTGGCACCCCTCACTCACCTATGATGTTCCTACTGGTGGCAAAGAAGTAGTACTTTGTACCGCAAGTCAGGTTACCAACAGTGAAGACAGAGTCTGACAAAGCCAACTCCATGGTGTCACCTCCTGAAACTCTGAATGTAATGGAACTAGTTAACTAGTTTTAAAGGTATACTTTGGTTACGATATTTGGCTGTTAACTTATAATCTCTTAGAGAAATAAGAATAGCATTATTTAAGATTAATAAGTTTACAGGAACAAAACTGGCAATTTAAAATATCAATGATGTACCATGCCGGCCACCTAACTATTATTGACTAATATGTCAGGTAAAAATAGACAGATCAGGTAATAATAGACAGATCAGGTAATAATAGACAGATCAGGTAATAGTAGACAGATCAGGTAATCATAGACAGATCAGGTAATAGAAGACAGATCAGGTAATAATAGACAGATCAGGTAATAATAGACAGATCAGGAATAATAGACAGATCAGGTAATAATAGACAGATCAGGTAATAATAGACAGATCAGGAATAATAGACAGATCAGGTAATAATAGACAGATCAGGTAATAATAGACAGATCAGGAATAATAGACAGATCAGGTAATAATAGACAGATCAGGTAATAATAGACAGATCAGGAATAATAGACAGATCAGGTAATAATAGACAGATCAGGTAATAATAGAAAGATCAGGTAATAATAGAAAGATCAGGGATAGATTTAATATACAGATTTTCCAATTACCATACCTGTAGTAGAGAGTGTACCCATCCACGGGGGTACCTCCGAAATCTTTCACCCGCCACTGCAATTTGATAGAGTGGGGGGTGCTCTGAGTGATGTGTAGAACTGGTGGTGACGGGGGGACTGATGGGTGGAAACGTAAAGAATGAGGTTTGCAGGTACATTGAGATAAATAATAATGATCTTAATACAGAAATATATGATAGATTTATAGAGTTGCAGATTTTCTAAAGATCATCCTAGTACTATTGATTGTACATTAGATACATTAGCATGGGTCTGATTATAGAAGTGTTTTTGTACTGAAAATTCGTGCGTAAATCATTAGAGCTTTCTTACGAATGAATTACTTCTTGCGTAAGTAACGTCGTAAGTCAGTTTTCACGAATGGTTTCGTAATTCGGTTCAATATTCCTAAATATTGTCAAATAAGTACTGTCATCTTCTTACCTAGTACAATGAGTTCATAGTGTAGAATGTCCTTGCCGTGAATGTTGCTGACTTGGCAAGTGTAGTTTCCTTTATCCTTGCGACTGACGGACAGAATACGCAAAGAACCATCCCTCAACACTGACACTCTGACGAAAGAGAACAAGAACTATCAACTGAATGGAAGAATTGTAATTATGAATAAAGAAGTAGGGTCACAGTCAGTGTTTTGACACTTACTAGTAGGTCGCAGTACTCGGAAAGTAGGTGTAAACATATGGTATGATAAGTTGAGCCAATTCTTTTTAAAACTAAAAACCAATTTGTAAGATTGGATTAACATAGCAAGGTCAATCAGGAATCTTATAAGGGCCGTACACACGTAGGGTTTTTTAAGTCTTTCCACCAAACTTTTTGCTAAGCTCCTCCTACTTTTTCCACGAGAATATAAGAAAAAACTATATAATTAATATTGATTTCGTGGATACCATCTGAAATAAATAATAATTATGTCGTTTTTTCTTATATTCTCGTAGAAAAGTAGGAGGAACTTAGCAAAAAGTCTGGTGGAAAGACTTAAAAAACCCTGCGTGTGTACGGCCCTTAAAGGTCAGATTAGTTCATGACCTGTAGTAACACTCACTTTCGAACTACTGAGAGTGTCCTGTTACTACTAAGTGGTTACCCTAAGTCACTTACTTACCTGTCATTGCTATATATGTCCCTGTTATTTTTGGCCCATATTAGAATTGGTCTTGGTTCACCAACATTTTTGCACTGCAACCTCACATCAGATTTGTGAATCACGGGTTTGACCCCTCCAATTGAAGCTATTCTTGCCATTACTAAAGAGGAAAAAGAAAAACCTATTAACTATGCTTTTTATTAATAAATTACTCTGTTATGAACAAATTCAAAGAACAGTTTCAAAATCATTGAAAAATTTAGTCAGTACCCTAATGAATTCACAAAACTTGAAAAATACCTGTATAAAATGTCAGATTAACCCAAATCTTTATTGCAATTTAGCTAATTAATAAATTAAACAATTAAAGCACTTTTGATAAGGAATTTTATATAAAAAAAATTTTGTAGAAAAGATACTCTGAGAAATTTTCCATCATCATAGATATCAACTTTCAGATTCCACAAATTATTAGTTACATCTATAATAGTTCATCAATTAGTATTCAACAGATATTAGGTATATATGAATTTTATATATGACTTAGTATAATATATTTATAGAAACTAGCAATAAACTCACTCTTTGGTGACACAGAAACGGATGTGGAGGAACTCTTATCTCCTTCACCTACAGACGTGGACGCTGTCACCCAAATCTAAAGCAGATTTAGCGAAGAAAAATATTTAGTAGATTTATTGCATATATTTATTAAAAAGCATTTCCAGAAGGAAGTTCATATTCGCTGATTGTTGACGATAAAAAGATTTTCATTCTACAACGGTAAATAATTCTACAAAATTCAATCTCAATTTTTCATTAATTTAAAACACTTTCAGTCATCAGAATTTTAAGGTCTGAAACAGTAACCAAAAAGTTGAATACTTACCGTGATGGAAAATAAAGGATTCATTTTTCAATAGAGTTTAAATAAAAAATCACATCATCTGAACAAACCGTGTAAGTGAACTGCGTCATTTCCATCAACAAGGCGTCTAGGTACTCAGGATTGACTCTCAGTTTCTGGGGGGTACTCTGATTGTTGTTGTTAGTCCAGTACACGGTGTACTGAGTGAGCTTTCCTCTGGTTAAGACTGGAGCAGTCCAAGAGACCAAGACAGTCCTAGAACTGGAAGCTACTGCCTTTACTTCCTTGGGAGCATCGGGAACTGGAAAATGGAAAAGAACAAGACTGATAAGTTCTGAAAGTTATATATAAGATATGAATAGAAATTAAGAAGATTCTCACCATCTTCTTTGGTCTGACAACTTATTTCTTCAGATCTAATTCCTTCACCAGCAACTGTAGCAGCGGAAACAGCAGCGCTGTAGTTTCTATCAGCCAATAAACCTGCAAAGAAAACAGTTTCCTGAATTTAATAAAAAAGAAGAACTGATGTCAGCAATAGCTATAGCCTAGTTATATAAAACTTAGATAGTGTTTGAACTTGTTCATACAAGTACATACATGTTTGAACTTGTTATAACGTGTTTGTTATGGTTTTAACGTGCTTGTTATGGTTATAACGTGCTTGAACTTGTTATAACGTGCTTGTTACGGTTATAACGTGCTTGAACTAGTTATAACGTGATTGTTACGGTTATAACGTGCTTGAACTAGTTATATCGTGTTTGTACTAGTTATAACGTGTTTGTACTAGTTATAACGTGCTTGTTATGGTTATAACGTGCTTGAACTAGTTATATCGTGTTTGTACTAGTTATAACGTGCTTGTTATGGTTATAACGTGCTTGAACTAGTTATATCGTGTTTGTACTAGTTATAACGTGTTTGAACTAGTTATAACGTGTTTGAACTTGTTATAACGTGTTTGTACTAGTTATAACGTGCTTGTTACGGTTATAACGTGCTTGAACTAGTTATAACGTGCTTGTTACGGTTATAACGTGCTTGAACTAGTTATAACGTGCTTGTTACGGTTATAACGTGCTTGAACTAGTTATATCGTGCTTGTTACGGTTATAACGTGCTTGAACTAGTTATAACGTGCTTGTTACGGTTATAACGTGCTTGAACTAGTTATATCGTGTTTGTACTAGTTATATCGTGCTTGTTACGGTTATAACGTGTTTGAACTAGTTATAACGTGCTTGTTACGGTTATAACGTGCTTGAACTAGTTATATCGTGTTTGTACTAGTTATAACGTGTTTGTACTAGTTATAACGTGCTTGTTATGGTTATAACGTGCTTGAACTAGTTATATCGTGTTTGTACTAGTTATAACGTGCTTGTTATGGTTATAACGTGCTTGAACTAGTTATATCGTGTTTGTACTAGTTATAACGTGTTTGAACTAGTTATAACGTGTTTGAACTTGTTATAACGTGTTTGTACTAGTTATAACGTGCTTGTTACGGTTATAACGTGCTTGAACTAGTTATATCGTGTTTGTACTAGTTATAACGTGTTTGAACTAGTTATAACGTGTTTGAACTTGTTATAACGTGTTTGTACTAGTTATAACAGGTTTGAACATGTTAAAACATACCTAAACTTGTTAAAACATGTTTGTACTTGTTATGACATAATTGAACTTGTTTATAACATATTTGGACTTGTTGTAACAAGTTTAAGCTTGTTAATGTAGATGATAGTGTTTTCATTATCACTTACCAGATATTTGAATATAGTGTTGGTCACCGTTGGTAGTACGGGTACCTCCTCTCCCATGTTTGGTAGAATCAGATCCATATGTAAATAACCTCACCCCGCTTTCTACAGTAGTCGCTGTTATTTGCTCTAGGAGCGTGAAAGATATTAAATTAACATCCACTACATTAAAAAAACATTATAATTCACTTTCAACTTATATTTTAATTCGTATCCATGATACATGCAGGTATCATTGATACCGTTTGATAATTCGGAACTTACGCTATGACTGTTTCTTTCACGTTTATATTAAAAAAATGGACTAAAATCTCAAAAAAAAAGACAAAAAATATATCTAAGTACAGCACTTGAATTAAATAAGTCCAAAGAGGTATTATCTATTTATCATATAAGTTCATACCATTGAGTTTGTTGTTGAGTTCGTAATGGACACGGTAGTGAGTTATAACTCCGTTAGTGCCCAGTGTCTCAGGCTGGTCCCATTTGATCTCAATAGTCGATGAGGAAATTGAGTTGCATCGTATATTGGTAGGTGGGACACTAGGTTCTGCAGATAGAAAATAATTTGGAATAAGCAATATGTAATATAAATTAAACTTTAAGACCCTGCAGCACGAAAAAGCGACCCAAAAATAGATATTTCTGAGAAAAATGTTACACTAATTTTACATCAATTGAATAGTGCAATTGCTTCTTATAGCCTGAAAATTTATACCCTCCCTAATATTTAGAAAACACAGCTAAAGCTTTTTCCGATTTTGAATCTGTAAAATTATTGCTTCACCAGCGGATCATTTTCAGCCTCTGTCATCGGATGGGTCTGGTTTTGGGACCAGAGGGTCTTAAAAGGATAATTTATTACTAGTGGGTTGATTGTGAAATTTAATTTACGGTTAATTAATACTACTTTTAACTAAACAAGTATCTACCAATAATAATTTTCGAGAAACAAAACAATGTTTGAAAAGTAAACAGCAGTCAAAGTGACGGCTTGGCAGCTCTAGTGTTAATCTGTTCGACGTACTGTCTTCCTTTGTTGTTGCTGTTAAATCTTCCGACGAAGGACCAGCTCCTTTAGAGTTGAAGGCTTGGATGGCAATGGCGTAACTAGTGTAGGGTCTTAGGTTCTCAACAGTGAAATGGGTTTGAAGAGACCTGTCCTTCTGTGTCAAGTCTATGCCAATCGTGGTGAAGTTATACGATGCTTTTGGCAGTCCTTTTGATGATCTGAAATGAATTCTATTTTATAGGGCTAGTTCCGAGTTATTAGACAGTTCTAAATTTTCAATCGTGTGATAAAATAAATATTTTACAATTTAATTCGTTATTTTAATTGGTATCTATGATACCTGCAGGTATCATAGATACTAATTAAAACAATGAGTTAAAATATTGAAAAAAAATTGATGATATGATCGGAAATGTGAAACTGTTCAGTAACTCAGAGCTTAAACTAATTCACAGTTTGGACTAATATTTTATATAATTAAAACCAAACTCACGTTCGTTCTTTGATTCCCAAGTAATATCCCAACAATCGACCGTTGGATAGACTTGGATCTGGATGGTCCCAATCCACAGTAATAGAGTTTGGGAACACGTTTGAAATCTATGGGACAGAAAGTCATAGTGAAAACAAATATCATTGTTATAGCCTGCTTCATACTTGCGTTTTTTAGCACCGCGGGAAAAAAAACGCGCCGCTTAATGGGTGTTTCAGCGTTAGTTTCTTTTAATGTGATTTTCCTTCAGCGATAAAAAAATCGCAAATGTAAACTCATTTTAAGCAGCGCTTTTTTCCGCGCTGTTAAAAACGCAATTGTGAAGTGGGCCTACGATTTAAAGATAATAATGTTAATAAAGTTGCAAGTCACCCTTAGATTGGTAGGTTTTCCTTGCGGTTTCTCCTCGTCGGTTGCATGCCTGACTGCAGAACTGAAACCACTCCTTCCGATGCGGTTCTGAGCAGCGACTGAAATCTTGTACAGTTGGTGCGGTGAGAGATTCGTGATCTCGAATGTTGTGTCTTTCGTTTGAATCTCAACTCCTTTAATGAAAAAAAAATTCGAATCGATATATAAAATAAACGTTTTTTTTTTTTTTTTTTTTAATAAATTTATTGTTTTGTTTTACAAGTCAATATTTTACAATTAAAATAAGAAGGGGATACGAAGGTTAAACATAAACTTATTAATTTTAACATTGCCCAGAGTCTAGAACCTTAATGCATAATCTAACTGTGATTTTGATTAAATTATATAATTAGAAAATACACTAACTAAATCAGTTACAGTGAATATTATTAATACAAAATCTGACAAATTTATGTTATATAGACATTATTTTTTCAATATCCTACCGCAATAATTTTTTGTTTCAAATTGCTATGAGAGAATAATAATCTGATTTGTTTTGCAGGAAATTGGTATCACAGCCACAACTATCGAGTCAACAACAATCTAACTGTATAAAATAGTCTCAATTCGATCGGAACTATATTTCAAAATAAAAATTCAGATGGAAATTTGATTCACGCATCGACGAAATTTTTTAGAATATATATTAAAAAGCATTGTATAAATACTTCTAATAGATATATGATAATACTATGTTATTTTTGATTGTAGGTTTTGCACACTGAAGAAATTAGGGCTGAAAGTTGAACCTGCTTTCTTATTAAAATGCAGTTAACAAAATGAACTTATCATCTACCTTCCATCCCTTACCTTCTTTTCACCTTTCTCTACCTTCTCTAAGTCTGCCTCACCTTCTTTTTCATCTTCTCTCCTGTACGCTATGACATACGACGTCACGGAAGAAGTTTTCCGACTGGGTTCCTTCCAGCTGATTGTTATTGAGCGAGAAGTTTGGTGTAGAATTTTCAGCTTAATTGGTACGGAAGGCACGTCTGAAAATAGTCCAAAGAGACAAACTCTGAGGTGTTACCTAATGCAATTACTGACCAAAACTCTATTGGTTACAATGAATACAATTACGTAAATCATGAGTCTACTGAAAGAAATAAGAAGAAATAAGAATAATAAGAATAAGAAATAATAATGAATAATAATTAAATTTTTGATGAATTACGATTGTACCTCCGTCTAATCATTTAACGTCGTGGATAGATAATAATTTAATCATCGATTTTGATTACCGATTAATTATAGTTTTCCGACTCGGGTAAGTTCCGAGTTATCGGACAGTTACACATTTTTGATATAATAAGAAAAAATATATTATGTAGCATTTTATCTCGAAATTTTAATTGGTATCCACGATACCTGCTGGTATCATGAATACCAATTAAAATTAAATGTTAAAATTGTATTATTATTATACATTTTTGTTCTTCGGTCGAAATGGTTGAACCGTTCGATAACTCAGAAGTTACCCGAGTATCTACAGTTGCAGGTAATAAATCACACAAACTCAACTATTTTAATACATAGAAACCTTTTATTTTTATATAAAAACCTTCATTTTGAAAAGAAAATAGAGTTCCTCATTAAAAATATATAACTTTTCATTCATTACATTTCACTCAAACAGCGAGAAAGTTAACATTGAACATTTCAAGGCAAGAAGGATTAATTCCTGTGATATTAAGGGAATATCCCAGGACTAAATCCTTCCTGGCTGAGATATTTTTGACTAATTAAGAAATGATAAATTATCTCAACAGTTCTAATTATTAATTAAAGAAGTCGATACAATAACATTTTCTTCCTATAAATGATATACAATAACATTTCCTTCCTTTAAATGATATACAATAACATTTCCTTCCTTTAAATGATATACAGTAACATTTCCTTCCTTTAAATGATATACAGTAACATTTCCTTCCTTTAAATGATATACAGTAACATTTCCTTCCTTTAAATGATATACAGTAACATTTCCTTCCTTTAAATGAAATACAATAACATTTTCTTCCTTTAAATGATATACAATAACATTTCCTTCCTTTAAATGATATACAGTAACATTTCCTTCCTTTAAATGATATACAGTAACATTTCCTTCCTTTAAATGAAATACAATAACATTTTCTTCCTTTAAATGATATACAATAACATTTCCTTCCTTTAAATGATATACAATAACATTTCCTTCCTTTAAATGAAATACAGTAACATTTCCTTCCTTTAAATGATATACAGTAACATTTCCTTCCTTTAAATGATATACAGTAACATTTCCTTCCTTTAAATGATATACAATAACATTTCCTTCCTTTAAATGAAATACAATAACATTTCCTTCCTATAAATGAAATACAGTAACATTTCCTTCCTATAAATGAAATACAATAACATTTTCTTCCTTTAAATGATATACAGTAACATTTCCTTCCTTTAAATGATATACAATAACATTTCCTTCCTTTAAATGAAATACAATAACATTTCCTTCCTTTAAATGAAATACAGTAACATTTCCTTCCTTTAAATGATATACAGTAACATTTCCTTCCTTTAAATGATATACAGTAACATTTCCTTCCTTTAAATGATATACAATAACATTTCCTTCCTTTAAATGAAATACAATAACATTTCCTTCCTATAAATGAAATACAGTAACATTTCCTTCCTATAAATGAAATACAATAACATTTCCTTCCTTTAAATGATATACAATAACATTTCCTTCCTTTAAATGATATACAATAACATTTCCTTCCTTTAAATGAAATACAATAACATTTCCTTCCTATAAATGAAATACAGTAACATTTCCTTCCTATAAATGAAATACAATAACATTTTCTTCCTTTAAATGAAATACAATAACATTTCCTTCCTATAAATGAAATACAGTAACATTTCCTTCCTATAAATGAAATACAATA
Organism: Caprella mutica; assembly: GCA_947561585.1. Lineage (NCBI taxonomy): Eukaryota > Metazoa > Arthropoda > Malacostraca > Amphipoda > Caprellidae > Caprella > Caprella mutica. The sequence continues at coordinate 1,027 of CANNZV010001809.1, read as the reverse complement.
ACATTTTCTTCCTATAAATGAAATACAATAACATTTTCTTCCTTTAAATGATATACAATAACATTTTCTTCCTTTAAATGATATACAATAACATTTTCTTCCTTTAAATGAAATACAATAACATTTCCTTCCTATAAATGAAATACAATAACATTTTCTTCCTATAAATGATATACAATAACATTTTCTCCCTATAAATGATATACAATAACATTTCCTTCCTTTAAATGAAATACAGTAACATTTCCCTCCTTTAAATGATATACAATAACATTTCCTTCCTTTAAATGATATACAATAACATTTCCTTCCTATAAATGAAATACAATAACATTTTCTTCCTTTAAATGATATACAGTAACATTTCCTTCCTTTAAATGATATACAGTAACATTTCCTTCCTTTAAATGAAATACAATAACATTTTCTTCCTTTAAATGATATACAATAACATTTCCTTCCTTTAAATGATATACAGTAACATTTCCTTCCTTTAAATGAAATACAATAACATTTCCTTCCTTTAAATGATATACAATAACATTTCCTTCCTTTAAATGATATACAATAACATTTCCTTCCTATAAATGAAATACAGTAACATTTCCTTCCTATAAATGAAATACAATAACATTTCCTTCCTTTAAATGAAATACAATAACATTTTCTTCCTTTAAATGATATACAATAACATTTCCTTCCTTTAAATGATATACAATAACATTTCCTTCCTTTAAATGAAATACAATAACATTTCCTTCCTATAAATGAAATACAGTAACATTTCCTTCCTATAAATGAAATACAATAACATTTTCTTCCTTTAAATGATATACAATAACATTTCCTTCCTTTAAATGAAATACAATAACATTTCCTTCCTTTAAATGATATACAATAACATTTCCTTCCTTTAAATGAAATACAATAACATTTCCTCCCTATAAATGAAATACAATAACATTTCCTCTCTATAAATGATATACAATAACATTTCCTTCCTATAAATGATATACAATAACATTTC